>CAWUFW010001282.1:2750000-2991886 GCA_963921515.1 Calotriton arnoldi | reverse complement strand
CCACTACTACCACCCTCACCCAGGGGGGCAGGATGCCTACCACTACTACCACCCTCACCCAGGGGGCAGGATGCCCACCACTACTACCACCCTCACCCAGGGGGGCAGGATGCCTACCACTACTACCACCCTTAGCCAGGGGGGCAGGATGCTTACCACTACAACCACCCTCACCCAGGGGGGCAGGATGCCTACCACCACTACCACCCCCACCCATAGGATGGACAATGCATGACACAACCAGCACACCACAACCTAGGGAATGCAAGAAGAAGACATCCCCCAACACCATGACAAGCGTGTGTAGACTGTGTCAAATGCCTACAACACCGAACATGACTTCTAACATACAATGTGACCCCCTAGCACATGTGCCACACAAATATGTGTGTGGCACACACAACGCAAGCAGGCCATGACCATTGTGGCAATGGGGTCCAAACCCCCATCATCACAGTGACCAAAAGGCAAGTGTGGGGTCCATAGCTGCAGCACATTTTGAACATTGTGGCAATGGGGTCCAAACCCCCATCATCACAGTGACCAAAAGGCAAGTGTGGGGTCCATAGCTGCAGCACATCTTGAACATTGTGGCAATGGGGTCCAAACCCCCATCATCACAGTGACCAAAAGGCAAGTGTGGGGTCCATAGCTGCAGCACATCTTGAACATTGTGGCAATGGGGTCCAAACCCCCATCATCACAGTGACCAAAAGGCAAGTGTGGGGTCCATAGCTGCAGCACATTTTGAACATTGTGGCAATGGGGTCCAAACCCCCATCATCACAGTGACCAAAAGGCAAGTGTTGACAAAGTAAGAGGTGCAACTGCCAAACTGCATGGATGATTCCTGGTCACAGAACAACAAACACATCAGTGGCAAAGTAGTGTATGTGTCCCATTGCAACATAAATTGGGGGAGCCAAATCCTGCAGTGCAAATAAGACATAACTTTGGCCATGTGCAGACAAACAACACCCATGGGGGCTGACACCGTCAACAATCATCAATGACACAATGACAGAAGTGACCATCCGAATGCAGACCCACATATTTGCACCAATGGGCACACACATGCAGATACCCTGTGGAGACTGCAGATGTGAGGCGAACAGATACCATACCATGGCAGCAATGGGACACACAATCAACAATTAGCAACAAATGAGGGCTCCCGTCCCATCAGCCTGGTCATGGAAGTGCCAACGGAATCATCAGCACAGATCCAACACACTTGTATAGCAATGTTGCACTGACAACACAGATGAGTCCTTCCCCATTGATGCCCAAACCTGCATGTTCACTGGAGATGGCCACACGGTCAGGGAAGTAGACGAATAGAACAATGGCAGGCACAACAGATGTGCAGGGGTGGAAGCCACAGATGTGAAGTTGCCAATCTAAGTAGGAAATCTCATTGCCAAATACTGAACACATGACACCCTCAGATGCTGCTATGGATGACATGGATACACCACAGGATAGGACACATAACCCCTGGACCACATGGGTTCCTGCACAGTAACACTTCATTATCATGAGACCAAATATCACCATCACTGCAGCAAGGGCATTGTTAGCATCATCAACATCATGTACATCAGAAGCAAAAGCACTAGAGAACAGAAAGTTGCTTTATTCAGCATATGTGGCATTAAAAGTAGAAGTCCGGTAGAACATAAACAAAGGCCAATGGCCAGTCCATCAACAAAGTCACAAGTGGGTGACAGTGGCAGATGCCACCCTACACATGCCTGCACAAAACCAGGGACAATCCACTAGGAGGGGCAACCGGGGGGTAGGCCAGGCACCGCAGGGACAGGATCAGGGCTCACCAGGAGGAAGCAGGGAAGGGGTGGTGGGTGCTGGAGAGCCACTGACAACTGCAGTGGAGGTGTCTGACATGGTGTGTGCCGGCACAACTGGGGGGCATGGCTCAGATGTTGTGGGTGCCGGCACGACTGCAGTGGACCCTGCAGATGGAGTGGACAGGTCCGCCACTGCAGTGCCCAAGTCAGACAGGGTGGTAGTGGACTCCACTGCAGTGCCTACCACCAGGGGAGGAGAATGGGGAACAGGCAAGGTGGGCTGGACAGAGGGGGAGGACACCCTCACCACATCAGTGGCACAGACAAGCGCAGCGGGGGGTGTGGTGCCGGGAGAGCAAGTGGCAGGGGGAGAAGGCCGGAGCCTCTTGGGGATGGTATATCTGTGGGTGGGGGAACCTGGGGCAGGGTGTGGCGGGGGCACCTGTGGAGTGGGGGCCTGAGGGATGGAGGAAGGTGACCTGGTGCTTGAGCTGCAGGGCGGCGGCGGGGTCTTGCTCTTACCACTCCGGGGGACTTGCGGGTGGGGGCCTCAGTCTGTCTGCGCCTGGGGGAGGGTGTCCGGGGGCGAGGGGCACTCTGCTCCGTGTGGGGGCTTCCTCTTCCCCCTGGATGCTGGGGCAGCTGGATCGGAGGGGAAGAGGCCGAGGTCACTGAGGAAGAGGCGCTGGGTCTTTGGGGTTGCAGGTGAGGCAAGGGAGGGTGCTTTGGAGGGAGAGGCAACTGAGGACTGTGCAGTGCCCGTGGATGCGTGTGTGTGTACCAGGGCCCCATCCCCTGTGAGTCTGGTTTCAGTCCCCTGACTGTGCGTGCGTGTGCGTTTAGTTTGTGGCGTGTGTGTCTGTGTGCTGGATGTGTGTGTGCTGGTGTGTGCCTGTGCCGGTGTGTGTGTGCTTGGGACGGGCAAGGTGCTGGGGAGTGTGGATGGAGCAGAGGCAGGAGGGGTGAGGGACTGTCTGAGGAGGGACACTGCTGCCGTCAGGGAGGAGTCCATGGACCTGTTGCCCCTCTGTAGGTCAGACATGCCCGATGAGATGCCCTCCATGAACGACACCAGCTGAGTCAACAGTGCGGTGTGCGCATGGAGGACACTCAGCATGGCTGTCTGCCCTACATGGAGCTGGCGAAGGAGGTACACAGACTCCTCACTCAGGGCAGCAGGGGACACAGGGGCAGGGGGTGCGGTGCCTGGGCCAAAGGAGACACGCTCCCGAACATGGGAGCCTCCACGGACCTTGGGAATGGGAGCCGATGGGAGGGCGGTGGTGGTGCTGGTGGTGGCGGGGACAGCAACACTAGCTGGGGTGTGGTGGCTGCTGACACCCGCCTCCACAAGGGAGTCATCCTCCGAGTTGCTCTGGTCCTCAGCTGAGGTGGATGGTGCTGAGGATTCCTCGGTGTGGCTCCCCTCGCCCTCCGTGCCACTGGGTCCCTCCGACCACTCCTCGGCTGCTGACCCAGTCTGGCTCTCTGGCTCCTCCTGGTCCGTGGAGCTGTCCCCTTCCGTGGCCGTGGATGTATCTGCAAACAATGGGGAAACAGACAGACATCAGTCACCTGCACCAAACGCACACACCACTGTGAGCACAGCACATCACAGAGCAAGCCCTGGCATCATTAGTTGTACATTGCTAAAAGTGCCCTAACTGAACAGGAGAAGCCAATTGTCAGTCTGATGCCAAGCATGGCACTCACATCCCACATGGCCTTGCACCCATCTGTCTGGTGTCTGTTGGATTGCAACACCCCAGTGTGGACACATGCACCAAGTACACAGTAGTTGGACAGTGCAGAGGACACGGTGTGGACACATCACAGCTCTTGCCACTGAGTGAGTACAGGTTTCCGGATGAAAGGGATGCCCAGAGTCAAATAGGAAATGCATGTGATGCATACCAGCGACAGACACCATGATGCACCCATGTCCTGATAGCCAGCGCCACTATGGTGTGCATGTAGCACATGTCACTCCCCTGCAGGACCACAAATAAGTTGACACATGCCATGGCAGAGGCATGACTGTTAAGTCATACATCACTGTCTCAGTGATGTATGACTTGGCAGCCAGACAACAACACTATGCACTGTGTCACAATAGTAGGTCATGGGGAATGCAAGTCCTGGAGCTGCACAAGTGCACATGTACATCCCCCACACAACACATCATCTCAACCCTCATCTGTCCAGGTCACACCTATTGGACATATGGGAGACCTGTGACACTACCCTCTGAACCTGAGCCCCTCACAATTTGCTGTGAATGGGGAACAGCTGCCTGAACATCACATTCGCATACCCCAGTCTGCACGGGCAGCTGATCAAACACCTATGTGACACACAAGTATCGTCTCCTATGGTCACATCTCCAGGGGCATGCTGAGCCCCTACCAAGAAACACCCCAGCAGTCCTGGCAACTAATCCACAGCACACTGACACAGAGGCAGACACCGGAGGGGTCAAATCACTGTGCACAATGTGTCAGCTGATACACGGGAGTGGGAGTACAGAGTGCATTGCATGGCCTGGAGTAGGCATGACTGTCCTGCTCCACATGAATGAGGGATGTGCCCTGGACAGTGGATAGCTGGCTATGTATGTGTGACACACGTAATCTGCACACTCCTGGGGCACAAACATTGTTCCCACCCGCTGCATGGGCGTGTGCCACATACCCCAGGCACATGTGGTGGCTCAGCTCAGCAAGTGGACCGCATATCAAAGCAACACGCAGATCACATGTCCAAACCCAGGCGTTGTGTGAACAATGGACCCACCCATGATGCCCACAACAGAGTTAGGGAAACAGATGCTGTCCCCCACCTTTAGTGAAGCAAACTGCAAGGACACAGTCCCAAGTGACACAATTCCCTGACTGTAAGGGCCACACCTGGGTATCAGATGAGCAGTGGGCAGTGCACAATAGAGGGACATGGCTCCTGGACAACATGACTGCTGCACTGTGGCAGTTGAACCAGGCCAGAGGAGGGCACAAAGCATGTAATACAGAGTTCACAGTGCAGTCTTTGACTCACCCCTCCTTGCTGCTGTCTGGCCTTCAGCTGCCCATCCAGGTCTGGAAAGACCACCGCCAGGATCTGGAGCATGTGGGGGGTCAGGGTCCGTGTTCCGCCCCTCCTGCGAGGAGGCGACAGCTTCAGCTGGACCCGTGCAATCCTCCGGGTCCAGCCCCGAAGGTCCTGCCACCTCTTCTGGCAGTTGCGGATCCGGCGCTTGTAGACCCCCACGGACCGGACAGCCCGGACGATGTCCTTCCAGATTTCCTGCTTCCGATGGGCATTAACCTGTCAGGATGACAAAGTGAAAAGGCCATTACCACACATGCAACATATCCGTGCATGACACAGTTGTATATACATGTCTCAATCACAGGGGCACATGATGTACACAGGCAGTGCAAAGCTGACCATGGACAGTTTGCCAGACGTCACTACATGGTATCATTGCATGGGAAGTAAAACCATGTTCAAATGCACTGTCACTGCACCATACCTGTCCAGTGCAAGTCACTACACACTATGGGGGGTGACAACTACTCAGTGAGCCTGCTAGCCAGTGGCGTGCAGACTCTCAGCCTTGCTAGTCACACAAAATGCACATTCAGAAAGGCAGTGCACAGAACACTCACCTGCTCCCCTGGTGTCCCATACAGCTTGCTGTACTGTGGAAGTAGGCTGTCCAGCAGGGCCTGGTTCTCTTCAAGGCTGAAGGCTGGGGCTCTCTCCACAGTACGTGCCATTGCAGGGTCCAGAGGGGCAGAGACAGCAGCAGTGCAGTGGCAGATGTCGTCTTGGAGCATGTAGTGCAGGCAAGTGGGCTCTCAGGGGAACAGCCAGCAATATATATGTGCTGGAGAGGCAGATACTGTCCCTTGTGTCCAAAGTGATAGGTCCAAGTCGTTTGCATCTTCTGAATCTGGCCAATCCATGGAATAGCAGCACCAAAACACGCCCACAGCATCCTTCAAATCTTCAACTTCATGACATACATGATTTTGCAACATTGTTGTGGGTGACCAACTGATTTTCCAGCAACCGACTCGTTCGAAATTCGAAAACGCGTCCGTTGCCAGGCAAGCCCATTGTCAATGGGTGCGCACCGATCGGTCCATTGCGGTACAACGCGCACAGGGGTACAACGCGTACCCGCACACATTGAAAGCAATGGGCCGGCCGGAGGCACCGATCGGTCCATTGCAGTTCAACGCGCACAGGGGTACAACGCGTACCCGCACACATTGAAAGCAATGGGCCGGCCGGAGGCACCGATCGGTCCATTGCAGTTCAACGCGCACAGGGGTACAACGCGTACCCGCACACATTGAAAGCAATGGGCCGGCCGGAGGCACCGATCGGTCCATTGCAGTTCAACGCGCACAGGGGTACAACGCGTACCCGCACACATTGAAAGCAATGGGCCGGCCGGAGGCACCGATCGGTCCATTGCAGTTCAACGCGCACAGGGGTACAACGCGTACCCGCACACATTGAAAGCAATGGGCCGGCCGGAGGCACCGATCGGTCCATTGCAGTTCAACGCGCACAGGGGTACAACGCGTACCCGCACACATTGAAAGCAATGGGCCGGCCGGAGGCACCGATCGGTCCATTGCAGTTCAACGCGCACAGGGGTACAACGCGTACCCGCACACATTGAAAGCAATGGGCCGGCCGGAGGCACCGATCGGTCCATTGCAGTTCAACGCGCACAGGGGTACAACGCGTACCCGCACACATTGAAAGCAATGGGCCGGCCGGAGGCACCGATCGGTCCATTGCTGTTCAACGCATCACTGTACATGTGACTGGCATATGTCAGCATGCCTGTCTCAGATGGACATATGCCAGCCACAGATAGCTCCCAGGGAGTGAGGGGCACACCTACATCACGACAGCCTGTCCAAACTTTATCATAAGGCATGTAAGGCTGCATTTCCTATTGTGTGTATGTTGGTGTACATGTTGTCCTGTGGGTGTCACCTGTGGGCAGCCACCCCCAGGCTGTGCACGTGTTCATGGGGACAGGATCCTGGGTGTTACGTGTACGTGACCACTGTGATGTGCAACTGTTCATATCTGTGCATGTGCCATGGTCACATTTCACAGTGGTGTATGTGTATGTCATGTCACATACCCCGTGAGTCCCATGTGGGACGGTATGTTTGAGCCAGGGTGTCCCAGTGGCACAATAGTGATGGTCCTCCACAGTCTTTGTGCATGTGGTGTTTACAATGTCTCTGATTTCATGTGCACAATGGGAGACAGTCTCCACATCCACGTTGTGTGTGCATGGACTCTGATGTTGTGCGTGTGTGTCACAGACGTCCATGTCTGTCCTGCCGTGGCAAGTGGGGCCACTACCTGTGGGGGTCATGGTTGTTTTGCTGTGGTGTATACATGATACTCCATGTAATGCCAGTGTCCATGTGGCATTACAGGGTCCCTGGGAATGTACCTGTCGTTGAGCTGTGGTGCCTGGGGCACATCTGTCCTCACATGTCACTGTGGGGGTTATTGTGACACGGCAGCAGGAGATGGGAACTGTGACACGGCCTCATGATATCCAATGGGCCAACCTGGGACTAATTGATGCCACCTGTTGGACCGTGTTGACAGATGTTGGCCATGTATGTACCATACATGTCCTTCCGGTACTGCACACTTCATGTAGTTGTGCCTCATAATGATGTATGTTGGGATCTTGAGTGTGTTCAATGCCGCATATGTGGGGTGACTGACAATCTTGCTTACTTCTCCTCTGCACTGCAGGGCTCCTGCTGTCCATCGGCCATTCCCAGACCTGGCAACGATGGTGGAACGGGACAGCATCCGACGGTACCGCTTCACCAGGCAGCTGATTGAGGATTTGGCAGTGCAGTTGTCCCCACATTTGCAGCCTGGCCGGCCGTATCCTACAGCGCTGACCCCCAAGGTGAAGGTGATGGCAGCCCTACACTTCTTTGCCACTGGTACCTTCCAACATACTGTGGCGACTGCTGGTGGGATGTCACAGACCATGTTCAGCCGTGTGCTCCGCGATGTTTTGGCGGCAATGTTGCTCTTCCTGAACCGGTACATCTATTTCCCTAGACTGCGACGACTCACTGACGTGAAGAGTGACTTTTATGCCCTGGGGAGGATGCCGCATGTAATTGGCTCCATTGATGGGACACATGTGGCTTTGGTACCACCACAGGCCCAGGAGCAGGCCTACAGGAACCGCAAGCACTACCACTCGGTCAATGCACTGGTGGTGTGTCTTGCAGACATGACCATCACACACGTGTGTGCCCGTTTCCCTGGTTCAGCACACGATGCCTTTGTGATGAGGAGTAGTCGCATCCCCAGGATGATGGCACAGATGCAGAACCAGCGTGCCTGGCTTGTCGGTGTGTACTGACTTTGTGCCATTGTGTGTGATCTGATCTGTAGTATTCCGCCCACTTTTCCAAGTCAGCTAATGTGCACTTGTCTGTCCGTAGGTGACTCGGGATACCCCAACATGCCGTGGTTGCTGACACCCCTCAGGAACCCTGTGACACCTGCCCAGATGCGCTACAATGAGGCACATGGTCGGACCAGGAGAGTGATTGAGCGGACCTTTGGTCTCCTGAAGAGCCGCTTCCGCTGCCTGGACAAGACCGGAGGGTCCCTCCCATATGCCCCTGCGAAAGTGTGCAAGATTATCATCGTCTGCTGCATGCTCCACAACCTGGCAGTGCGGAAGGAGTTGCCTCTCATCCAGGATGACAATGACCAACATCCGCCACCTGTGGAGGATCCTGGCCTGGACCACGATGCCAGTGACGATGATGATGATGATGGTGATGGTGATGTCCGCACACAGCTCATCACCAACTTCTTTAGCTGAATGTGAGTATCCTGAGGTGTCATGTCAATGATGTGAGTTGGCATGATGTGTGGGTGGTGCTCTGGTGCTGTTGGAGTGTGTCCATGGGCCACTTGACTGGATGTGTGTTGCGATGTGTGGTGACAGGTGGGCTGTACTCCCCAACAGTGTTGACATGCTAACTTGGTTCTGGGTGGGTATCTTGTAACATGTATTGTGCATGTGTTTTGCTGTTCTGTCCTGTACTCCATTGCTTTTGACTGTGTGTCATTTCTGTCCTTCACAGGGTACTTTCAGATTCGTTTGGTCAACTGTGTCCACCGACGACGTGATTGCACATCCAGGCTGGTAGCTGTTGTGTCCCTACAGGTGATGTGCGCCACACCCATGGACTTCCTTCCGTCTACAGTTGTTGACTGTGTGCCCGCTGCCAGGTGGGGTTACCTTGCATCTGTAGTGGTTACGGCATGTTGCAACTGTGTAATAAACCTGTGCTTCACTTTGTGATGTGCGTTGTCTGTGGTCACACATTTGACTGCCATTTGCTTACTGCACCTGTGGGCTACTTGACTACAACTGGGAATGGGTGTGGTGTCTGTGCATTGCACCGTCTTCCCTGGCAACATCAGTGTAGGCAATGAGTCAGATGGCCTAGGTGTGTATGTGTCGTGTAGCCCTGGTGGTGTGTCTCCCTCATGTGTGTCACGTTGCCTGTACTCACATGCCTGTGTTGTCCTTGCTGTTGCAGTTCGCATACACAGTGTAATTTTGCAGTTCATCATCCCCATAACAGCACCCACGTTGGAATCACGACAGAGGCAAGTATGGTGTATTAGTGTGTTTATTGTGATACATTTGTGTTAATAGTGCATAGGATGGGTTGTGCTGTACATGAATCTTGCAATCCCAAGTTCCTAGGTGAATTGAAAGTCCGGGTAGACAGGATCCCCAGTATCGGGGCCACAGTTGTCTGACACATTGGTCCAACTTGTACTCCCCATGCAATGTGTGGGAGTAGTGTTGCCGTCAACAGGGTGAACAGTCTGTGCACAAAGGCGAACATCCAGAACAGGTTCAGGCTTCCTGGGAGTTGCGCTTGGCCATCGGCCTCTCACTTTTCCCTCCTCGGACGACCCCTCTTCTTGGGGGGGGCCCTCAAGTGCAGGCTGCTGCGGTGCAGGGGACTCTCCGCCAGAGTCCTCCTCCCTCCCTGTGGCAGTTGCAGTTTGTTCGGCACCAGATGTTGTTGGCACACAGGGAGGTGTGGACTGGTTGCTGTTCATCTGGCGGAGGCATTGTAAAATGTCCCTGTGCACCGCCGTCATCTCATGCAGTGCATCCCACTTGGACTCCACGCGGGACATGTGTGAGTCCACACGGGACATGTGTGACTCCACGTGGGACATGTGGGAGTCCAAGCGGGCATGATGGGCAGCCTGCTGCTGTTTAATGTCTCTGAGGAGCCCCACTACCTGGCTGAGCTCTCCGGTGCTGGACTGGTACGCATCAGCTATGCGTACCAGTTGTGGGTCATCATGCACACCAGCAACGTCTGCAAGCAGCGACCTCTGTCTCCCACCCCTCCCACCACCCCTGCTGACATGTGCAGTGTGTGCAGTGGCACGCACAGATAACCCTGGTCCACCTTGGGGTTGGTGGTGGTGGTGGTGTCCATGGCCCCAGGTTGGTCCAGGGTCACTGTGCTGGTGTTGCTCCTTATTCTGTCCATGTCGGCAGGGATGGTATTCGTGGTGACAGTCGTTGTAGGGGTGGGTGCAGGGGTGCAGCTGGTGGTCCTGCTGGTGCTGCAGCTGGTGGTCCTGCTGGTGCTGCATGTTGACTTGCACCGGATGTGCCAGGTTGTTCTTCATCGTCCGAGGAGGACAGAGGCTGTACGACGCCAGTGAGCTCGGCATCCTCTTGAGCCTGGGACTGGGACTCCTCAGCGTCTGCTGCTGTGTCCCCATCATCACCTGTTTTTGGGAGACACAAACAATGTATGTCATGTTTCTGCAGGCATCAATGGTTGACACACATGACAGTTGTGACTGTGCCTCTGGGTGCGGGCCTGTACATTGCATTGTCCTGAGTCGTCACAGTCAGGGGTTGATATTGGTGTGGCACATTGTCCTGCATTATTTGGGCATTTCTATGTATTTTCTGGGGTGTGAACATGGTCTGCATTGGTTGTGTTTGGTTGACAGCCGGACCTCCTTCCCACCCACCCAGCCAGTCAGTTATCCCACCATGGAACGTGCTTGCGTTGCAGGGAGTGTAAGTTGTCTCTCAGGATGTCAGTCAGTGGTGTCCTGCTGTTTGTTGGTGCACAGTTGCCAGCAGGGCCTTGTGCTCCCCACAGCAGTAGCCAGTGTCAGCCATCTTGTGAGTCCTTCTCCACTCCCTGTGATGTGAGCATGGTTCAGGGTGGTGTTGATGGGACAGTTGTGGGGGTGACCAATATCAGTGACTACGACTCCCATCATGCTATTGCCTCCACCCCCTTCCCAGCATGCCCATGCTTCCTTCCTTTTGACTCTGCTTCCCTGTGGGGTGGGCTGGCTGTGCTGACAGGATGGCTGGGAGTGTTGTCCTGGCAGTTGTTTGGCTAAGAGTCCCAAGAGTGTCCCTGTGCTTCACACAACATAACCCAGGGTGGTGGTTCTTTGTGGGATCTTGTGTTAGGATGGAGGGCATTGCATTCTACCAGGTGGGTACTGTGGAGTTTGTGTTGGGGGTGTGTGAGGGGAGGTGCTTGTGACTATGGTCAGTGCTGCAAGTCCTCCTTCCCACCCAGCCAGCCAGCCAGTTATCCCACCATGGAACGTGCTTGCATTGCAGGGAGTGTAAGTTGTCTCTCAGGATGTCAGTCAGTGGTGTCCTGCTGTTTGTTGGTGCACATTTGCCAGCAGGGCCTTGTGCTCCCCACAGCAGTAGCCAGTGTCAGCCATCTTGTGAGTCCTTCTCCACTCCCTGTGATGTGAGCATGGTTCAGGGTGGTGTTGATGGGACAGTTGTGGGGGTGAGCTATGTCTGTGACTACGACTCCCATCATGCCATTGCCTCCACCCCACTTCCCAGCATTCCCATACTTACTTGCTTTTGTGTGGAGTTCAGTGTGTGTGGGTGTGAGAGCAATGGCAAGATGGCTGACAGTGGTGTCCTGCTGTTGGTTGGTGTGCAGTACCCAGCATGCCCTTGTGCTCCCCACGACACAGCAACAGTGTCAGACATCTTTGATGGGCCTTTCCACTCTCTGTGGGATGTGCATGCGTGAGTGTGAGCTTGCTGGGCCATGTGGTGGGGGATGTAGAGCTGTGACTACGACTCCCATCATGCTATTGCCTCCTCCCCCTTCCCAGCATGCCCATGCTTCCTTCCTTTTGACTCTGCTTCCCTGTGGGGTGGGCTGGCTGTGCTGACAGGATGGCTGGGAGTGTTGTCCTGGCAGTTGTTTGGCTAAGAGTCCCAAGAGTGTCCCTGTGCTTCACACAACATAACCCAGGGTGGTGGTTCTTTGTGGGATCTTGTGTTAGGATGGAGGGCATTGCATTCTACCAGGTGGGTACTGTGGAGTTTGTGTTGGGGGGGTGTGAGGGGAGGTGCTTGTGACTATAGTCAGTGCTGCAAGTCCCCCTTCCCACCCAGCCAGCCAGATATCCCACCATGGAACGTGCTTGCATTGCAGGGAGTGTAAGTTGTCTCTCAGGATGTCAGTCAGTGGTGTCCTGCTGTTTGTTGGTGCACAGTTGCCAGCAGGGCCTTGTGCTCACCACAGCAGTAGCCAGTGTCAGCCATCTTGTGAGTCCTTCTCCACTTCCTGTGATGTGAGCATGGTTCAGGGTGGTGTTGATGGGACAGTTGTGGGGGTGACCAATATCAGTGACTACGACTCCCATCATGCTATTGCCTCCACCCCCTTCCCAGCATGCCCATGCTTCCTTCCTTTTGATTCTGCTTCCCTGTGGGGTGGGCTGGCTGTGCTGACAGGATGGCTGGGAGTGTTGTCCTGGCAGTTGTTTGGCTAAGAGTCCCAAGAGTGTCCCTGTGCTTCACACAACATAACCCAGGGTGGTGGTTCTTTGTGGGATCTTGTGTTAGGATGGGGGCATTGCATTCTACCAGGTGGGTTCTGTGGAGTTTGTGTTGGGGGTGTGTGAGGGGAGGTGCTTGTGACTATGGTCAGTGCTGCAAGTCCCCCTTCCCACCCAGCTAGCCAGATATCCCACCATGGAACGTGCTTGCATTGCAGGGAGTGTAAGTTGTCTCTCAGGATGTCAGTCAGTGGTGTCCTGCTGTTTGTTGGTGCACAGTTGCCAGCAGGGCCTTGTGCTCCCCACAGCAGTAGCCAGTGTCAGCCATCTTGTGAGTCCTTCTCCACTCCCTGTGATGTGCGCATGGTTCATGGTGGTGTTGATGGGACAGTTGTGGGGGGCAATATGTGTGACTGCGACTCCCATGATGCTATTGGCTACACTGACTTGGCCAGCATACACAGAATTCCTTCCTTTGAGTGGTCTTCACTGTGTGTTGGTGTTGTTGTGGTGGCTACATGTGTGGATGTGTTTGTTAGTTCTATTTGTGCCACTGCCTAGCTGTAGTTGTGGTTGTGTTTGTACATGTGTTGGCACAGTTGGATGTGACTTTTTTGATGGCATGTGTTGTGTTTATCTGACTGACATACACATTTTGGGATGATTCTGTTCTGGTTGCTGTGTAATTGCTATGAGTGCATGGTTTGACTCTCCCCTTGACAGTGATGTGTGTGTGTTTTGTGGCAGTATATTGTGTACATTTGTTGTGTACTCACCAGGCTCTGGGATGTCCTCTAGTCCATATACGCTCACTGGCGGAAGGATGGCCCGCACCTTCTCCTCCCAGGGCCTGAGGTATATTGGCTTGGCAGGAGGGCCACTGCCGGTGTGTTGGCTGTTGATGTAGTCTTTCTTCAGCATTTTCCGTACCCTCCTGCGCACGTCATACCACCTGTTCTGGATGTCGGTCTTTGTGCGCCGACATGGTGATTGGGCGTTCACCCTGTTGATGATCCTCTCCCACATCTTGGTTTTCTGCGACATGGGGGTCTGTTGGACCAGTGTGCCAAACAGCTGTGGCTCCACCCTGAGGATCTCGTCTACCATGACTTCCAATTCACTATCTAGGAACTTGGGATTCTTCTTGGGGGGCATGGTGATGGGTGGTGATGGTGGGTGATGTGTGTGTTGGTGTGCAGGTGAGGGTGTGTGAGTGTGTGTTTTGCTGGGTGTATGTGAGGTAGGTATTTGTTGGTGTGCTGATGGTGTGTGGCTTGTGTGAGGGATGAGCTGTGGGTGTGTGGTTGCTTTCTCTTGGGTGCTGGCAGTGGAATGGCATTTGCAAAGGCTCATGGTAGTGATTTGTGTCCTTTATATAGGTGGAGTTGTGGGTGTGTCTTTGTTCTCTGTCCCCACCCCCCCAGTATTTATTGGCTTGGTAATTGCTTGTTTGGCCTTGTTTTGGGTGATTTTTCCTTTGTGCTGTTTGTGTATGTTGGAAACGTTCTTGTGACCGAGTCGGACCCTGCATTGGTCTCGTACGGTGTTCTCCGTTTCGTTCACGCTGTGTTTGTGCAGTTTTCTATGCTGCGTACGCGTCGGTCGCGGTGTATTGTGTTGCTTCGGCTCGGTTTTGTATGCGTGTCGGTCGTACGGCTTGTCCTCCGTCCGACTCGGTCGTGGTTTTCGCGCCTTGCATCGTACTTTGCGGTTTGGAGTTCGCGTGTACGTTTCGGTCGGATTTGTTCCGGGTGCGTGTCGGTCGGTTGGATTCGCGTGTTTTTCCGGCCGGATTGCTGCTTTCCGTGCGGCTCGGTCGGTCGACTTTGTTTCGGTACGTGTCGGTCGGATTTTTCGCGCCTTGCATCGTACTTGGCGTGTCGTGCGCCACGGGTACGTGTCGGTCGGTATTTTTCCGGATCCGAGTCGGTCGGTGCTTTTTCCGGCCCGAATCGGAATCGACCCCTTAGGGTTGATTTTTGTAGATGTCTCCAGAGACTCTGATTAAAATGATAATAGCAACCCTGAATTCCTGTGTGTGGATAATGTTTTAGTGTAGCATTTATCATGGCTATTTCAAAGTCAATAATTATTTTTGATGGAAAATAATTATTGCTTTCTTCTTTTATTTGAGTGAGTATATCAATGTAGGTAGTTTGCTGTTTATTTGGTAGTAGTGCGTAGATGAATGGAATATTTGAGTGTTGGTATAATCCATGTATTGTGTACAGCTGGTAAAATGGTTTTGGACAGACTTTGAAAGTTCCATCCATCATCCAGGTGTCACATTTCTGTAATTTAAGTAAATTGTTTGCAGTAGCAAACATAATTATCCTTTTTTCTGGGCATTTGTTATCAAAAAAATAAATGGTTCTTTACTGTGAGTAATGCTTAATTCTGGTGGAATAACTACTTCTGCAAATGTTTTAGGGGCAGGTATAGTAGTTGTGGTAGCTTTTTTTTGTCTGGCAATTGTTCTTTTTAAAGAAGCTATGGACGGTAATTGTCCTGATGCATGTTGAGGTAATTTTAATAGTTGCTCTTTTAGTATTTGGGTAGTTGCTTTGTCAGTACTAGTGCTTGCTTCTTTTATACTTTCAAGAGCATCTCTAACCTCAATCTCTGTTATGTTTGGGGGTGATTATGTTCTTTTACAGAAATAACAGTAGTTTCCTGAGTAGTAGCTCTTCCATAGCATTTGTTAGAGTAGTATTTGCTACACTTCCAAAATACTTTAAGGCCTATTTGTTTCTCCTGTGTATACACATACCCCATATAACATAATAGCATTTTATTTTTTTGTGACATTACAAATTCTGCACCTTCAGTCATGTTGTTTTGTTTTATGCTAGGGAAAATTCAAAAAGAAAATATTTTAATATAATAAATAGAACATGTTTATTAAATACTGTTACATCTCAGTGAATATACTTACAATGTTTAGTTTGATGTAAATGAAATTGGTTAGGAAATAATTTCAAGCTTTCTTTTCTATTTACTTGATGTAATTTCTGTTGAGAAGAGGAAAAAACATATTAATAATTTGGTTCTATTGTTTGTAGATGATAGGCATTTTAGGGGTAAAGGGTTATTTAGGTGGGTATTTAACGTTGTTTAATAATGGAAAATGATATACTTACTTTTTAGTTGTCTTTATTTTGTTAGTAGTTGTAGAATTATTTTGGAAGCTTTTGCTGTTGGCTGTAGAGGAGATAGATAAAAAAGAAAATATATATTAGTGAATAACGTTTTGAAAATATTTTTAGGTCGGTTTGGCAAAAATAGAATATACTTACATTTATTGTTTTTTTATTGGTGAGTATTTTTGAAATAATTTTCTGGCTTTGTAGGATATCTGTAGAGGTGATATAAAAGTAAGGAATGAAAGAATAGTTAATTAGGTTTTAGAAATAATTTTTGTTGCAGGTTAGTAGTATTGTAATATTTTAAAAACAGTTTTACTTACTTAGTGCAGTTTTAAATTTCTTTTTTAGTAATGAAAGTTTTCTTTCAGGAAACAGTTGGGCACAGTTTCACCTTCTTCTTTGTTGTAGTTTTTAAGTGTAAAAGAGATGTATGTTTTTGATGTTTATATAGTGTTTATTTAATTGGTTGCTTTATGTTATTGGTGTATTTTGAAATGTAAGCGTTTTATTGGTTGAAGTTAATTTTTTTTATTGTTTTGGCACTTTCTTTCCATACAAGGGAAACGCTAATTAAGAAACTGTTAGTAGAAAGTAAATATTTTATATTTTTACTTTTTGTAAATAATTTAAATGTTATTTTTAATGTGAAATAATGCAAGTATTATATATTTAAAGTTTATATTTAATTATTGTAATATGTTTCTTTAGCCAAAATATATTGTTTTATATATTGATGTGTTTGAAAAAAAAATTATTATGTTGTTTAAGTATTTTATATTGTTTTATAATGTGAATTTATATTTGGTGCTAAAGATATATTTAATTGAGCAGTTTTTATATAGTCGATATTTGTAAAAAGTCGATATTATTGGTGTCTATATTTTAGTATTCGATATTTTTGTAATGTTGTATGTTATAAAAATTTAAACGATATTTAATGTAACGATATTTAGCATTTCGATATTGTGGTAAACGATATTTTTATTTACGATATTGTGTACTCGATATTTTTGTAATTTTATAAATAAGTATAGGTAGTAGATATTATTGTAGTCGATATTTAGACGCCGATATTTTGTATATTCGATATTTTTGTAGTCGATATTATGTCAGTGATCCTCTACTCTTAGCTGCCCTGACAAGATAAAGAATTACACATTACGGGATGGTAATGAGGTTTTGTTGACCCTCTATTCTCAAATATCAATCTGTCAGCATGTTTCGGCCGATTACTAGAGCCCAGCCTGGGTCAGCGGTGTTCGTCAGGTCTTGAAGATCCCTGCTTGAGGTCATGACCCTATAATCAGTCAGTTAAACTCGTGGACAGACGCATAAATCCACAAAAAAACAGCAATAAATATTCACTTGCAACTTTTTCACAGAAATGTTCTGTAAAACGGAGAAAACCAAACATCACAAATTCAGACATGCCACACAGTGCTTTAGCAAAGGGCTCCTTTCATGCACAATCAAGTGAGTCACGACAAACAGACATTGCACTCGTGTAAAAACGTGGAAGGTATTGTGTCGTCCTAATGGAGTAACTCACTGTAAGGTAAGACGCTTTACTTTTAAGTATGAAGCTTTATTGTTGAAACACCAGGGCAGCAGGGAACAACTTGACACGGTCCACTCCAGGCAGCAACTGCCTCCCCAAGGCTCCCGATGAGAATCTAGAAGCTCACGGTACAAAGCTCATGGAGGAAAGGGGTTTTAAGGTAAAGAATGGTAAAGGAAAACATGACACATCTTCCCTCGTAAAAAAAATAAAAAAAAATACATAAGCATTCAAAGAATAAAAACAAATTACAACTGCTCAAATATGTGGTATACAAAATCTGCCATCCATTTGGGCTTGATGCTTACTCTCTTGTTGTGCACTTCTCTTTCCACATCAGATTTACTATCTACCCTGACATTTCTTCGCACTTCTTCCATCCCAGACTTGTCAGATTCACCCTCACCACTGAAATCTTCCACCACTTGTTCCCCTTCAATACAATTTATTTCTTCAAAATGCTCAATCTTCTCCACTGCACTCAAATCATCCTCACCATCCAAATTGGCGCTACCCGAATTGGAGCTAACACCACAGCCATCATCCACGTTCACGTGATCTCCTCCTACGTCATCTAGCCCAGAGGCAGGAGAGAGGAGGACCTCCTCATCAACTTTGGAGTAATTCTTGTATAAATCATTGTTGCCTCTAAAAATCGCCATTCTTCTGACATTCCAAACTTTTCCATCACTCAGGAGTGCAGCATTGCGTAACACTTTAATAACCTGTAGAGGCTCCGAATATTGACCTTCCAAGATTTTTTAACCTTTACCCACATACCCACTTTAATATTCACTTTTCCTGATCTAAACTTGCAATCAAAAGTACGTTTATACTGTAGATGTTTTTCAAGAATGCTTTTTCTAACAGTTTCCATGGAAATATCTAAACCGGCACTTTTAACCAACCATTCAGCATTGCATTTGGCTCTGGCAGTGCGTCCTCTCATAATTTCAAATGGGGACATCTTCAAGGCCTCATGTACATTTGTCCTATAGGTCCAAACTGTTTTAAAGACCTGTAATTCCCACTCCTCACCCTTCATAACAGCAATTTGAATGGCGTTTTTCAACACTCTATTAAAACTCCCACACATACCATTACCACTGGGATTGTAGAGTAACGTAGTCCTGTGTCTCACCTCAATCCTCTCGAAATAGTTTTTTGCAAGCTAGGACATAAATTGCACACCGTTGTCACTTATAATTTGAACCGGTAGACCCTCTTCTAGAAAAACTCTGTCAATAAATTTCAATACAACGGCAGAGTCAACCTTGTCTACCACCTTGATAGTTGGCCATCTGGAAAACACATTGATCATGGAGACTATGTACTTGGCCGGGGTACTAATAGGATCCATGATATCTATGGGCACTGTATGCCATGGCCCCTCTGGAATGATGAGTTCACACATATCAGGTCTTAAAGTTCTCAGAGATTTGTCTGAGTTGGCACAGACAACACAATCCCTCACGTTCCTTTCTGCACACACATCCATGCCTGGCCACCAGTACCATCTCTTAACTCTCTGCATAGTTTTTACTATACCACAATGGTCGTCATGACACATTTTTATAATGAATTCTCTTAAGGAAGTAGGAGGAATGGCTTTATCCCCCCGAAAAATGGTACCATGATTTTCAGATAACTCATTCCTTATTTCCCAAAACACCTTGGATTTCCCGGGCCAACCATGAACTACATACGTAATAAGAGATTATAAATCCTCCTCCTTTAAATTTTCCTCCTTCCATTTCTTTTCCTGTACACAGGAGGACCCTTCATCATGAATCAAGGCTACTTGCACCATGTCCCACTCATTCACCTTGCACTCTTGTAAGCCTAATGGCATGCGAGAGAGAAAATCAGCCAACACATTGCTTTTGCCAGGCACGTACTCCACTCTATAGATGAAGTCCTGCAATCGCATCGACATCCTTGCGATCCTGGCCGAAGCTTTATAAAGACCTTCAGTTGTAAGTACTTTGACCAGGGGTTTGTGGTCACTCCTAACAGTACACTCTCTCCCCCACATGAAACTGCGTAAGTGTTCTAGAGCCCAAACACATGCTAAGGGCTCCTTCTCGATTACCGAGAATTTTTCTTCAGCTGGAGACAAGGCCCTGGAAGCGTAGGCGATGGTGATGATGGCCTCTTTCCCACACTCATTTACTTTGGATAACACACCTCCCAAACCTTTGTTGCTTGCATCAACAGTGACCACACACTTACTATCAACTTTAAAGCAACTCAAAATAGTAGCATGAACTATTGCCTCCTTAATGCCCGCAAATTCCTTTTTGCACAGGTCAGACTAGGCGAATTTAATATTGCACTTAAGTAACTGTCTGATATTAAATACCTTGCTAGAAAACCCCTCAACAAACTTGGCATAAAACTCTACCATGCCAAGGAAAGATCTAACTTCATCTTTATTGACAGGATGTGGGGCATTCTTAATAGCATCAGCCAACTGTGGCTTAGTGGCAACACCCTTACCACATAAAACGTGACCCAAATACGTCACAGATTTCACTCCAAACTTATACTTGAAAGTTCCACAGTTAAACTTTTCTCCTCCAAAATACCCAGAACCTCCTCCAACACACTATCATGTTCTGCTTTATCTTTCCCGAAAACCAAAATGTAATCCTGGAAACACCTCACCTTGGGGTGCTCACCAAAACGTTGATGCATCAGCCTCTGAAAAATTGCTGCCGCTGACGCGAAGCCAAAGGGCTTGTTTTTATATTGGAAACAGCTCACCGGGGTGATAAACGCTGTAAATTGTTTGCTCTCCTCCTTTAACAAAATCTGGTGGTATGCCGCAGATAAATCAATAGTGGAGAACCACTTGGCATCCTTTACCAGAGCCAGCATCTCAGAGATTTTGGGGAGAGGAAATTTGTCCACCACAATGTTACAGTTGAGATGGCGTAAGTCAATACACAGCCGAATTTTACCATTGGACCGCCTGGCTACTGCAATGGGAGAAATCCACTCGGATGACTCAATGGGCTCAATGATATCCTCACTAACCAATTTTTCCGATTCCTTTTCCACCTCTTTCCTTATCAATATGGGTATGTCCCTAGCTTTGTGAAATATAGGACATGCATCACTTTTCAACACTATACGGTGTTCAAAACCTTTGAAAACACCAACTGTACCACTAAAAACCTAGGAAAATGTGTTCAGCATCACATTGCCCACAGACCCTCTTTCATCAATCACTAAAACAGGATCAGGGCTATTGGGGTTTAGGATGATGTTAAGTTCCCCTTGATCTCGCCACCCTAACACGAATGGTCCACTTTTCGCCACATATATCTTCTCCACAGACTTCCTGTTCTTAAATCTGAAAATAAGGGATCTAAACCCTACCATGTCTATTTTTTCTCCTGAAAATCGTTCAGGACTGATGTCTGGAGCTAGCAGCATGTTACCTAAACTCCTCTTGAACTTGGAATTCCACACATCTTCACATACAATAGTATACGGAGAGCCTGAATCCGCATACATCTGGACGGGGACTCCCCCAATCATCATGTTGCAGATAGGTTTCCTTTTAATTTCTCCCAAGTTCCATTTTATATTCAACACAAATTGGTTTTCAACCTCAGTCTCATTCGTCAAGTCTTTTAAGGAGCAATGCATAATTTTCTTCACTAAATTCTCATCCTCACTTGAAGTGCCATCCTCAACACATTTCACCATAAACCCTTTTTTCCTATTACACACTCTAGCAAACAGACCACAGTTGGAACATTTTTGCTTGAGTGCAGGGCAAAATTTGCTGCTAGCCAAATGCGAGCCCCTGCCACAGCGGTAACATTTAAACCCTTCTTTCTTAGTGAACTCATGAATTTTCACAGTTTCGGATTTCTGTTTAGTATTTTTTCCACCTTTAACTTTAGCAACCACCTCTTCGATGACTTCTTTAGTCTCTACCTTAAGAACTTTTGCACTCCAACCAGATAATTCAGCTTTGCTGACTACAGCTAAAATATCTTTTAGTTCAGCATCGCCATTGATCCACAGCCTATCATAAAATTGCAGAATCACGGGTGTGCATCACTACCTGGTCCCTAATAAATTGTTTTTGCAGGTGATCAAACTTACAATCCTCTGCAAGTTTCTTCAATGCAGCTACATAAACATCAACACTTTCACCTGGTTCTTGCTTTCTATGAAAAAATTTGTACCTAACAATGCCTAAACATACTTTGGAAGTAAAATGGTTATCAAAATCCCTAAAAACATCTAAAAATACATCAGAATCACCACTACCGGTGGTTTTTGTAATTTCTGCATACACTTTCAAACCCCCGGGACCAACAGAATGTAAAAACAGTTTCTTTTTCCTCTCTGGTTTCATTTTTCCTTCTTCATCAATGGTCTCGATAAAGTTTAGAAAGTACGATTTCCATTGCACCCATCTCATGCATGGCTTACTTCCTGCAGGCCAAAACGCTTGTGGTGGCTGTATGGTGAAAGTTTGTGTTGCCATGACTAAAGTAAATAACCTTCCTTCAGTGTCCTTTCTTCACCCAGAGGGACTAGTTCACTGAATACACAGAGGGATATACGAGGCTATAATGTTATCAAGTACCTGCAAGGGTTGAGGGTTACACCCCTTATCGTCGTGTAGAGCTGCCAGTGATGGCACAGCGGTAGGATCTTGAAGAGAAAGCTGGGTGAACATGGATCGCTTCGTAAATCACTTTTTGTGTGTACCACTGAGGCGAAAGGCTGGAATAGCGGTTGGCACTCACTTAGATTATTTTTTTTTTTAAAGAAACTGGAGTGCAAACCACAAACCAACAACAATCGCATGTGCACATTTGCAGCCTGAAATCGCCCCAAAGGTACATCCAAATTGGCCACCCGTAACGTATTACATCTTACGTTACGGAGGACGCAGCAATCCGGAAGGTACGATGAAAAGAGATGATCCCAGAATCCTCGCACCTGCGAGACCACCGTGACAATGTGGAACGCCGAGTCACTCCGGAATTCGCTTGAAGAATGCACTATGGTGGCGCCTTTTAAAATGCCGAAGCAACCACATTCTAAATGCCTCCCACAGCAAGTATGATCCGCTGACTCCTCCACCGACTTTTCTTTGTAAGAACCATTGATTTCTGTAGCAATGCCGGCCCCCGGGGGAAGTAAGGTCGACAGACCAGTCTTTCCCCGGGGTTTTCGCTCAGGATAGGAAGGACAAGGTGTTTTGGGGTCAGGGGGTTGGGCAAGGGGTGGGGTTAGGGTGAAGGGTTATAAGGGGCAGGGGAGGAGGCTTCTTCCTCTTCCTGCACCCAGCACCATTGGGGAAGGGTCCTGAGGGAATTTTGGATTAGCGTAGGCAGAGGGAGAGTAGGGTAGTTTGGCCAGGGTTTTTTGTGGTAGGCCCAATCCGTCGATTGGGGCGGGTAGGATAGCGACAGTTAGTTTCTTGGCTTTTTGAGTCAGGCAGTATTTAGTAGGCAGCCCCCATCTACCTCCCTCTCCCACCTCTCACCGTATCGGAGGCTCCGGGATGTCTGTGCCCGATGCGGAGGCCGTCCGGGCTGCTTTACAGGTGTTGGGCTGGGCAGGCAGGGCAGACCTCCTACGGCCTGGTGTCCTTGACCAGGCATGGGTCGGGATGCCCCGCACCCCGAGGTCCGCGTCGGTGGGAGTCGCCGCTGCGGTGGTGGCGTGTCAGGATGAGCCACCACCGTCCAAAAAAGGTACGTCTGTTAGGGGGCGGGGTTGTTAAAAAGTGAGCCCGGGAAGCGCGGGGGCCGGCGCCGGAGCATGCCGGCACGCTTGCTGGAAGACGCGGCCGCGACCAGCATGACTCTGGGGGAGGAGGGGCGGGGTGATGGATTCCTGACGCGGCGGCGCAAAGCTGCCAACGAGACGCCCGTGTGTGCCCCTGGACAGGGGAGAGGTCAGGCTCTCCGGGAGCAGGCTCGGCCAGCTGCTGGGCCTTGCGCAGGCACTGAGACTTGCACTGAAGGGGGCGAGGGGGCCGATTGGGGGGAGCCCGTGGGGGATAATTTCGCCCTGTATTTGTCAGGGAGCGAATGCCAGGACAGGGAGGAGGTGCGCTGGGACGATGCTCCCATAGACCTTACCTGGAGGGTGACAACAGCTACTGAGCCCCGGGTTGAGGGGGGCGTGAGCAAACACATTGCTAGTACCCAGTCTGTTTCTAAAGGGGGCACAGGGGACAGTGTGCCTGGGACAGCTCAGCCTAGGGAGCTGGACATTGGAGGCCAGAGCCCCCCGCCCTTATTGCCCAGGTGGAGTGGCATGTCGCTGGAAGAAAAGATTAGGGACCAGCGTAGGTTTATTCAGGACTACGAGCAGAAGTGGCAGGGCTTGTGTGCAGCCAGGGAGGGGGAGGCTGGCATGGCAAAGGGGGTGGAGGGGCCCCCCACCACTACATCCGAGGAAGAGGCCTGGGCAGAGCTTGAAGCCAGGGCTAAGGGGCCTGCGGGCAAGTGGGTTTGGGTGGAGGAGGTGAGGCACCCCCGGACGGGGTTAGGGACAGCCGAGATGGTGCAGAGACCCGATGGTGCTGGGGCCTCCTGAGGTTGGAGCAACCTGGGGGGGGGGACGCAAACCAGCGGTGGAGGCTGGTAGAAACGCGGGTGGGCCGGCGGGGCGCAAAACGGCTCCGAGACGCCAGCCGAAAGCAGTAGGGGGGTCCGCGGCGGCCTACCCTCCAACGAGGGATCGGGCAGCAACGGCGGCAGCGGCAGAGGGTAGTGGTGTGCCTGGAATGAACGGAAAAGGACTGAAGAGAGCGGTGCATGAGGATGAAGACTGGACGCGGGCGACTGCGGGTCCATCGGGGACGGCAACAGGGAAGTTAGGTGTCTTACAGGTGCCAGCGGCAAACACAAGCAAGAGTAAGGCGGCGAGCCAGAAGAAGGTTGGCGCCAAAGGGAAGGACCGGGAGGCGCACGCAAACTTGTCAGGTGAGGGTGACTGGTGGGCCGCATGGGACAATGGCCCCAAAGGGGGGCGGAAGAAAGCCTGCCGGTCGGTGGGTGTGGGCGAGGGGTCCGTAAGGGACACAGGGGCGCCAGCAAGCGCAGCAGCGGCGCCTGAAGTGGGGGGAAAGGAGCCTGGGACGAAGCAGTTGGTGGGGGCAAGTGTCCAGACGGACAAGACTGAAGGGCAAGATGGGAAGGATGACAAGGGAGACGACAAGCATCACAAAAAACTGCCGTACATGGGTTTGGCTATGCCGTTGGGGTCTCACTTGTCGGAAAAAACTAGGAACAGGATTTGGAAACATGAATACGTGGACGTATTTAAATTGTTACATAGAGAGATTCAGGCCAAGGAAGGTTCGAAGGAAGAAGAGTGGGAACTGACGAGGAGGCCGAGGGTGCCAGTTAATATGGAAAACTGGACCTCTGCTTTCCTTATTTATGCCAGCATCTATTGCGAGAAGCATCTAGATAGGGCAATAGCATTACTGAAATACATGGATATCATCCGGAAAGCGCAGATGCATTTCGGTGGGTTTGCATGGCTAAGTTATGACGAGGAATTTAGGGCTAGAATTAGCATCAATCCTGACAAGCCATGGGGGGAGGTGGACCAGGAGTAGTGGATGCAGTGGATGTCTTCCACGCAGTCGTCAGCTTCCACACACACGGCCAGTGGCCTGCCGGTGACGTATCGGTCCTTTCCGGTGCGTCCCGCCCAGGCAGGGGCGGGAGGTCATAGTGGTCACACAGGGAGTGCAGGTCCACCACCAAAGCAAGGAGGGAGTACCACGGGAGCTTGTTGGAACTTCAACAAGGGCTTCTGCACTAGATACCCCTGCAAATTTAAGCACGAATGCTCAAAATGTGGGGGACGTCACCCACTCACGCAGTGTTTCACTTTGGCCACGCCATCCGAGCAGTGGCGGGCCACAAAGGGCAGAGGACAGTCTGGGCCAAAGGGCTCCTACCCCAGTTAGGGTTGAGGCCATGGGCCCGTGGCTCTCGATGTACCCAGATAGAGGCTGTGTTGCGGATTCAATGGGGTTTTACGGAAGGTTTTTGGGTGGGTTACCAAGGCCCCCGGGAACGGAGGTGGGCGGAAAATTTGAAGTCGGCCAGGGAGTTGCCAGAAGTGGTTGCAAAGAAATTGGGAAAAGAAGTGGAGGAAGGCAGGATAGCGGGCCCATTTGAACACTGGCCCATGGCAGATCTGATTATATCACCCCTAGGGGTGGTCCCCAAGAAAGAGCCAAGGGAGTATAGGTTGATTCATCATCTCTCCTGGCCCGAAGGGAGGTCCGTTAATGACTTCATTGCTGAGGAGGATTCGAGGGTGCTGTATGCTTCAGTGGACGATGTGATCCGCCTAGTGCGGTTGTGTGGGTGGGGGGGGAATTGGCAAAATGTGATGTGAAGTCAGCCTTTCGCCTCCTCCCTATACACCCCGCGGATTTCTCGTTGCTGGGGATGCAGTTTGAGGGGGCAATTTTTGTCGACAAGGTCTTGCCCTTGGGCTGCGCGATCTCTTGTGCGCTGTTTGAGGCTTTCAGCACATTCCTGCAGTGGGCATTTACGAAGAGTAGTGGTCATCGGGAAGTGTCCCATTATCTGGATGACTTACTATTCATCGGGAAAGGACAGTCCGGTGAGTGCGGGAGGGCGCTTAGACAGTTTCAGGCTTTGGCGCAAGAGTTAGGGGTCCCCCTTGCACCGGAAAAAAGAGCTGGGCCCAGCTGCAGGTTGACGTTCCTGGGCATTGAGTTGGACTCCGTCCTGTGGGTGGCCAGGTTGCCCGAGGGGAAGGTGACAGAAATGCAAGCCTTCTTGCTACATGTGATCGGGGAGAAAAAGATTGACTTGTGGAGAGTGCAACAACTCATGGGATTTCTGAATTTTGCTTGTCGGGTGGTGAGAGCTGGGAGAACGTTCTGCCGACGCCTCGGCATGGCCATGTCTGGGGCAGTGCTTCCGCACCACAGAGTCAGGATTTCCATGGGAGTCAGGGTGGACCTGAGGCAGACGTTTCTGATGGACTTTAATGGTGTGTCATTGGATTTTGTGGACGACAGGACTATCTGGCAGGTGCAAATTTTCTGTGACGCTGCAGGGGCTACAGGTTTCGGTGTTTTTTGGGATGGGAGGTGGTGCAATTTGCCTCAGATAGCAGAAATATTGGACGTGCCAGGTTTTCCACACCTCGTAAACATCCTGGACTCGGCAAGATACAAAGTGTAGGAAAACAGCCTGTACTTAATCCTGGAGCCGAGCTTGTAATTAATCCTGGAGCCGGCAACACTTAGAACATCCAAACACAGCTTGTAGATTCCCTGGAGCTGGCAGAGACGTATAATGTATAAATATAGTTCCCAACTGCTGCAAACCATAGAACTTGACACGGAGGAAAATGTAGAAAATAGTCGAAATAGTACAACGTAGGTTCTTCCTCAATGGTGTTTCAACCAAGTAGATCGTCGCCAAAATTGTAAGGTAAGACGCTTCACTTTTAAGTAAGAAGCTTTATTGTTGAAACACCAGGGCAGCAGGGAACAACTTGACAAGGTCTACTCCAGGCAGCAACTGCCTCCCCAAAGCTCTCGATGAGAATCGAGAACCTCACGGTACAAAGCTCGTGGAGGAAAGGGGTTCAAAGGTAAACAATAGTAAAGGAAAACATGACATTCATCTTGAGTTATTGGGGAAGTATTTGAAATAGGGCAAGAAGGGGAACATCTTCCTGTAGTCACCCACTGCAAGACTGAAGTATAGGTTTTAGCACAAATGCTCATAAAGTAAATCATTGTGGCCAGGGCTTCAAGTGGGCCGGGTCCTGCCGGTGCTCAGCACCGGAAGTTCTAAAAAGCAGGTGCTGAGACTGGTCCCTGTCAGGCTCTCCATTTTTGCCCTCACCCTCGGGGTGGAAAAATCTTAACTCTGCAGCAGTACCACCCTTCACTGCCTTTGATGTAACGTCAAAGAGACTCGTTTTAGTTCTTTCACAGTCTCATAATTTCAGAACTGAAGCATTTTCAATGTTATATACAACGAAGCCATAGTTGTTGCTTATTTATCTTATGCAACTAACAACCATTGACAAAGCCAATAGGCCAGGCTTGTTGTAGGTGCAATGTTACTTGTTGTATTATATAGCTGGGTGCAATGACAGAAGCAGCAAAATACTAGTCGGGTGGCACACTATGTCAAGCACAGATTTTTAGCTTGTGTGTTTTTAAGCCACGCCCTTAAATACATCGACAACGCCCCTTTCAGAGACCCCCGGTGTTTTCATCCCTGACAGTGGCCCTTGAATTAAGTTACACCAGTGATCACAAATACAGCCACCCTTTCTATTGTCCATATGATGGTTATTCAGGTCATCAAGGAGTGGGTGTTTCTGGCCCAGTGTGCCCTTCTTACCCTGCGAGAAGACAGGAGGAGCTGGACGGACACTCCTTTAAGCATGTGATGTTTACGCCCTGCGCTTCCACATCAAAGATCAGCGTGCTAGTGATCCAGCGCTATCAATAAAATGTCTTCTCCTATATGTCTTTGGACGTCCAGGTGCAAATATTCCTCTTAAACACAACTATATCCATATGACGGTGGGGCCCATAACACCGCATATACATTCACTCACTCATTTATTCCCTGGATTTCATCCGTTCTTACCTAGGAGAAAAACAGTTAAATGATATGCTGGAAGGAGACGGGATACCTTTTTATAAAGACGACATTACACTTCTCAAGCTCTAAGGTATTCCGCTCATTGGTCGATGGACCAACTAGTAGGAATCAGTTGATGGTGATTAAGACCAGCTCAACCACTATAAACCTTTAAACATTTACATTTATCATTGAGCTAAAGAACCACTGACTCATTGTTTTAAAGATAATAAAGTTTATATAAAGTTTAGAAGCATGAATAAGTTTCAAATTTATTATTCAGATTATTACATTTAGCATCATTATAAGAATAAATTGAAATCGCAATGCATACCTATTAGATGGAAAAATAAAGTTCGTCACAGCAAGAACTCCCGAAATATCTATCTATCTGTCCTGGAAAAACAGGCCTTCTCGTTCAAATTTCCCTTTTAGTATTTTAAGAATAAAAAGTCTAATGTTTTAAATGGAAAAATCTATTAGGATTAAAAGGTTCTCCAATAGCAGCGTCTCATGCTCAATCAAAAATATAAAATAGCAGCAGCAGCCGCAGCATCAGTTCGTAAAAACGGCAACAGCAGCAGTAGCAGTAATAGCAGCTAACCCCCTCCCCTCTAAGAGTAGGTCTTCTTATACCCTAATACTAGCTTACTAAGTGAAAATGTTACATCTTTATGGCGAGATTCTCTCTAATTGGTCCATTCGGGTCAGTATACATCTCATTATGAATATCCTTGTTTCAACCAGTTCTTTGTGGCAAGTTCATACTTTTGTCGTTTCTCACGGGTTCATGACATTATCCCTTAGTTCATGGTTTTCAAACTGTATCCTTTTCTGATACTTTTCAGCCGGTCAGTTTATTGTCCATTCATTTATTCACTGCGACTTCTCACGCTTTTCGCTGTCTTGCTTTGGCACACGTTTATGCGATAAGGTCATCACAGCCTTGACCACGCTTCCATCCTAGGCTTTTGGAATGATCACATGATCCCTCTGTTCACGGCCTTTCTTTCTTTCGTAACCCCTCTCGCGCCTGCGTACTCTAACTCATGGCGGCCATTTTATTTCGCTGCTCAACAGGCCTAAGCGCACTATTATAAAGATAAACAAAACAGAGTTAAGAATAAAGAATATAAGCCTTTTCGTTTCCCTCCCGTCATTCTACGTACCCCAATTAGGTATTACCTAGCAAAAGCGACATATAAAGCCATCCCTTACTTACCAACGCTTTGTTTTGCCACTACACAGTTTATTTCCAAGCACAAATCATGCATTTATTATTCTAATTAGTACGCAATTGTCAGACTTATATTATTCACGTTAACAATTGTAAGTAAATTAGTTTGCACATATATAGTGTGTTACCTTTAACCCTTTACATGTAACATACATGGTTGGTTATTCACTAAGACGAACTTGTGTGTTATTTAACGTAAATATTAGGAGGTTAAAAAATTTTCATTTACCCTGCTCCATCAACTCCCCCTTTGTTGATTTTTAATATCACCACAGAAACCCATGTTATACAATTCTATCAGATAGCATATTTCTTTGTCCGTTTGTTTTTGTTAGTTTTACACAACTGTATCCCTTTCAACTTGTCTCTTTGTCTTCTTATACATGTTTTCTTTTATTTCTTCTAGTTCTATTTCACCCATTTCTCTTTCTCTTTCTTTGTTTATCTTATTTTCTTTTTCTATTTTGTTCTGCCTTCTTCTTCTCTTTATACATGTAATGATTAGCTTCAGTACTAAAACTATTATGATTATCATGGTCGCTACTATTATTATTTTCCCTATTACTAATCTACTCATTCTAGTAAACCAATTTATTACTGAGGAAAAACTCTTACCAAGTTTTCCCAATGCATTTTCAACCTCCAGTGGAACAAGTTCTTTGTGCAAATTGGTAATATTCTTAATATACTTTTGTATATTTTCACTTTTATCTGGAATGTAAGTGCAACAATGTTGGACTTTCAGCATTCCACAGACTCCACCCTCTTTTGCCAAAAGAATGTCAAGGGCAAGTCGATTTTCCATCACCATAGCTCTCATGGCAACCATTTCGGTATTTACCATCAAGAACCCTCCAGCAGTATCTGTAGATAAACGATCTACTACTGTGGATAATTTCCGAATTTTAAATGCATTCAAAGATATTCCCACTGCTGGTATCAATGCTCCAAAAACATCACCTACTATTTCTGAAAAGCTCTCCCTTTTCCTACGTGTAAATGTCTTTACCATTTCGTGTGTTCCCTTTTCTGCTCTGTCTACATGAAAAATCTTTGGAAAGACCAGGCCTAAATAACATGATCCATACCAATGGTCCGGTAACCTGTAATAAGCTCTGTTACCACATATGTAATAGATCCCAGGAAATATTGGATCTTTTCCCCCTTTGAATCCCCAACCTCCTAAAATGTTATAATTGTCTTGGCAATCACTGGAACCCACAAAATAATTGTCATATCTTGTTCTATTTCTTCTAATGCACAACCTTCCCTGTTGGGGCCAATCCAGAGACATAGCTGCATTTGTCTTTTTCTTGTCATGATTTTCTTCCTGAAACGCCCAAAGAGGTGTTTTTGTCTCTTCTATCACTTTTCTTTGAAATTTCACTCTTCTATCCTCGACCATTTCTAAAAATACCTTTTCTTCATTTCTTAACTCACAGGTAAGGTTGTTTTTAACTATATCATCTAATATTAGAATCTTATCTTCTATGAAAAATTCACCAAATGTTTTTGCTTCTTTCACTTTATTTAGTTCTGAAACTACAGGAATCTTTGTAAAAATCTTATCTATATTAGTGTAATAATATTCTAATCTTCCAGTCTTGTAAAATAGACTTGCTAAAACACTACGGGGCCGATTCCGATTCGTGTCGGTAATTTCTCCGACCGAGCCGGCCTCGGAGAGATTTCCGACCGAATCGGACCCGTGCAGTCCGACCGAACGAGTCCGATGCATTCGTATGCCACCGGACACGAGTCGGTCGGACTCCCATTGAACTCAATGGGAGCCGGTCGTACAACGCGTACGCGGGCTCCCATTGCCTCAATGGGTGCGAGGCGGACAAGGGCGCCCCCTACAGCGAGTACGCCGCGAGCGCCTCGCGGCGTACACGCACAGGTAGGGGGACCCATGGGTCCCCCCTGTGTGCGCCTCGCACGGGTACGCGTACAGGGGGTCCGACACGGACCCCCAAAGTACGGCTCCGACAGCGAGTTCGAGTCGGACGGCGCGAGTCGGTCGGAGCGGTCGAGGTGCGCATCGTACTTACCCGGCCGGAAAACGTCTCCATTACGCGGTGCGAATCGGGTCCGAGCGAGTCGGTCGGAGCAGTACGATCCGGGAACCAGTCGGTCGGAGCGGTCGGGTCGCCCGGACGAGTCGGTCGGCGAATACGCATCGTACTCGCTCGCCCGGACGCGCGTACGACTCTGTCGGAAAATAGGGCTCCGGATCGGATCCGGTAAAACCGAATCCGATTCGGAGCACTACCGGCCGAGATTGGAATCGGCCCCTACATGTTATTCCATACGTCAAAGGAAGGTGATGATAGGTCACACCTTCTGCAACAGATGCAGGTAATTGCATACAAACATAACAATCTCTTACATCCATTGTTTCTACATATTCATATAATAATTTAGTAAAAACATTCTTTGAAAAATCTGTTATTGATTTGTCCTTATGCAACTCTGCACTACTTGTTAATATAGCTGTTTCCTGCATGTTAGCTCCATTTTCTTTCTCTGTGTTATTCTTTAATATAGACGTTTCTTCTACAGCTAATCTTATTGGAATGGTGATTGCTAAGATAATCCATACGGTCATTAATAATCCTGTACAAAAGAAGCACATCTTACACCATCTACGTAAGAACTCACATCTACATGTTCTATTTTTAGTATCTACCATTTTGTTCTATTACCTATTATATAGTATGTACAGAAAATGTGTCACCACACCTCAGAAATGACCTCTTAGCCACCCTACGCTCTCACTTTGTCTTGTTTGGTACTTTCTTTAATTCTTTTCAGAACTCTTTCTTGTCAAATCCAGTGTTTTGTCCAGTCCGGTAGAAATTCGTTCAAATTTCTTTAAATTTGTTGCACTTCACCTTCACCCATTAAATTGTAGCTTTGTTCCGGGTTCTCGTGAGTGATCTCTTCTTCTTTGATATCAGTCAATGCAATGTATAACCATTCAGGCGATTTATACTTCAGATTTGCTTTCTTTATTCTTTTTGTTTTCTGCAAGTGTTTTCCACCTTGTTTCTCTGGTTCTTTTTGACTTGTTATCTCATTTACTTGTTCTGCACTTTTTCCATCTAGCCTTATGATCTTGTATCTCAGTTTTCTAACTTCGTTGGGCCAATTGTCTCCTTTTCTTGGCCTTTTTGGTTCACTTTCTTTTTCCTCTCTTTCTGTTCTCCAAGTTCTCTTTCTTGACTCTAGTTTCCGGTTTCCTTTTTCTCCACTTTCTTCTGATTCTGTTTCAGTTCTTCCTTTATTGTCTCTTATCTTAAATTTTATAATTTCATTTCTTTCATCTATTTGTGGCTTTTCTCGTGTTTTCTTTTGATCACCTACTTCTGTCCCTCCTCGAGGTTCTTCCGAATTTGTGTCAATCTCTCTATCTGTCTCTAAATTTCCCTGTTCTTTTGTTCGTCGATCTGTCCCTATTGCTCCTCGGGGATCTTCCGATTCTTCTAACTTTCTATTTGAAACTCTCCCTTCTTCATCTATTAATATTGTCTCTGAAGTGTTCTCACCACAACTTGTACTTGGTTGCTCACTGTTACTGTCTTTTTGCTCAGTTTCTTCTTTTATATTATCAAATTTCCAATTTCTTTTCAGATTTTCCTCACAATCCGAATGCTCTGTATCAGATGCTGAACTGGTGTCTGATATTTCCAGATGTCGACTCACATGTCGATCTTCAGATTCTGGAACTTCTGCTATTTCCTCCACTCCTCCTGTCGTTGCACTTGTAGTTGGGTCTTCCAGATGTCGACTTACAGGTCGATCTTCAGATTCTGGAGCCCTGTTCGTCTCTTCCTCTGCATCAGATGCTGAACTGGTATCTGATATTTCCAGATGTCGACTCCCAGGTCGAGCTTCAGGATCTGGAACTCTGATGGTGTGACTGGCATGTACCCAGTGTTTCACTCCAGCACACTTGACTGCAGTTGTTGTCACCAGGATCACTTGTCGTGGTTGGTCCCAGCAAGGAACCAAACAGTTTTTTCTTCGATGGACTTTTATGCGGACCCAATCTCCTGGATTCATATCGTGAGCCGGTTTTCTTTCAAGAGTGGTCGCATCCGGTCCAACCTGATGAAACACAGAAGATACCACATCAGCCAATCCTTTGCAATAATCCAGCACCAGATCATCAGTTATAGTCAGTAGTTTGTTGACAGGTACATGTGCTTGTCTCATTGCTCGTCCCATAATTATCTCATGGGTACTGAGTCCTGTCTTTCTTTCCGGTATACTTCTGATTGTCATTAAGACTAACGGCAAGGCATCTGGCCATTTGAGTCCTGTGGCTTGACACATTTTACCTAGTCTGTTCTTAATTGTTCTATTCACTTGCTCTACTATTCCAGAAGCCTCTGGTCTGTATGCACAATGCAGTTTCTGTTTAATACTAAGTGCTTCACAAATCAATTGAACCAATTCGTTTTGAAAATGTGTCCCTCTATCTGTTTCAATCGTTACTGGGAAACCATACCTTGGAATGAATTCTCGCAGCATTAGTTTTGCTACTGTAATTCCATCATTCCTTCTGGTCGGGTATGCTTCCACCCAACGGGAAAACAAACAGACGACTACAAGGACATACCTTAGTCTATTGCTCGGAGGCATTTCAATAAAATCCATTTGCATTCTCGTGAAAGGACCTCCCTCTCGTCCTATTGTTCCTAGACTCACTACTGTCTTTCTTCCTGGATTTAGCTGTTGACAAAGACTCTCAGCTATGGCTCTGAATTTTGGATTATACCATGTTTGTCTAAAAAGTCTGATCATTGAGTCTCTCCCAATATGAGCTTGTCCATGGTACATCCGTGCCATGTCAGAAATCATGCTATCAGGCATAACTGGTCTGTCATCCCTGTAAACCCAAACATCATTTTCCTCATGTTTTCTACATCCTGCTTTTATCCAGTTATCTTTTTCCTCATCATCTGCTGCTTCCTGTAATTGTCTCACCTCATCCCATGTCTCAACAGGGTTAGTAAAAAGCAAAGGACATGAAATATGCTCTCTTTCTTGGTTCCGGTTCAATGAGACCACATTTTTAGCACAATACTGTGCAATTTCATCAGCAAACTTATTAAAACAGTTATGTAGTCTTCCCCATTTTTATGTGCATTGCACTTCACTACCACAATCTGTTTAAGCAGCTGTATCGCCTCAAGCAACTTTTTCACAAACTCACCATTTCTTATCGGTGACCCTGCAGACGTCAAGAAACCTCTCTGAGACCAGATCTGGCCAAAATCATGCACCACTCCAAAGCCGTATTGGCTATCCGTGACAACTGTTATTCGAACATTCTTTCCCAACTTGCATGCTTGAATTAGAGCTACCAACTCTGCTACTTGGGCAGAACGTATCCCTTTCAAACACGATGCTTCCATTACAGCAGCTACTGTGCAAACTGCATATGCTGCACTTAGAACTCCATCATTCATTCTCAAACATGAGCCATACACGAATAGAATGTAATCTGATTCCTTTAAAGGCTCATCCCGTATGTCAGGTCTCGGTTTTGTACAATACTCGAGTACATTTAGACAATCATGATCAACTTCATCCATTTCAATCACACTCTCCTCATCTGGCAATGATGTTGAAGGATTCACATTCATGCATCTGTCAATGGTCACATTGTCTGCACTCAAAATTACTTTTTCATACCTAGTCAGCCGACTATGTGTCATGTATTGGGTTTTGGTTCTTGTCAACAGAATTTCCACAGAATGAGGGACATATACTCTCAGTGGATATCCCATCACTATGCCTTCACTCTGCTCCAGACTTACACAAGTAGCAGCAACTGCTTTCAAACATCCAGGCAACGCTTTCGCTACTGGGTCTAAAACAGCTGAAAAATATGCAATGGGTCTTTTCATGTTTCCATGTCTCTGCACCAGGACTGAAAACGCACACCCATCTCTTTCACTGCAATACAACTCAAAATCTTTTTCATAGTCAGGCATTCCCAATGCTGGAGCTTCACACAGTTTCCTTTTTAGTTCTCTGAATGCTTTCATTTCCTCATCATTCATTTCAAAAGGATCTTGAACATCCTTCTTTGTTAATCTCTGTAATGGTTTTGCAATTAATGAAAATCCACTTATCCATTGTCGACAATATCCAACCATTCCTAGGAACATTCTTACCTCTCTTTGTGTCATTGGAGCTCTCATTCCTTGGATTATTTTTATTCTTTCTGTCGTTACCTTTCGCACTCCCTTCTCAATCTTATGCCCTAGATACTGGACCTCTTGTTGACAAAACTGCAACTTCGATGGGGACACCTTATGTCCTCTTTTTGCTAAATGATTCAGCAAAGCAATTGTATCATTAACACATGCTTCCTTTGTTTTTGATGCCACCAGTAAGTCATCAATATACTGAACCATCACTGACTTCTCTGGCATTTTCAAATCTTCCAATGATTTCTTTAGAGTCTGATTAAAGATCGAGGGGCTTTCTGTATACCCCTGAAGAATTCGGCACCATGCCAAAATACGCTCTCCGAACCTGAACGCAAATAATGGCTGGCTATCTGGATGTAACGGAATAGAGAAAAATGCATGGCACAAATCAATAACTGTGTACCATTCGGCTTCGCGTGGAATCTGATATAGAATTACGGCAGGGTTTGGCACTATTGGGCAGCAAGGCACAACAATTTTGTTTACCTTTCTCAAATCCTGTACAATTCTATATGTTCCATTCGGCTTTTTCAGTCCCATTATCGGCGAATTATATGGACTGCTCATTATTTCTCTCAGAATCCCTTGCTCAATCATTTTGTTTATTACTGGTGTTATTCCTTCAATTATTTCTGGTGTCAATTTATACTGTGGCGTATTTGGGTAACTCGTTCCTTCTTTAACAGAAATTTTTACAGGGTCTACTTCTTTCATTAACCCTATATCTTCTCCCGTGAAGTCCCACACTTCCTGCTTCACTGTTTCTTTCAGTTCAATTGGGATTTTCTCTACATCAAATATTGGAAATAAATCATTCACTTCTGATTCTAACTTTACCATTGTCATTTTATACAATACATCTTCATCTGGGGTCTGAAATGCAATTCCATCTGGCGTACAATAGATGGTGCAGTTCATCTTGCAAAGTAAATCGCGTCCTAATAGGTTCACAGGACTGCAATCACATACCACAAATCGGTGCATTTCACTAAATGGACCAATTTTTACCTCCACTAATTTAGTAAGAGGCGCCTTAATTTGCTGATTCGAAACACCCACTACTTGGATATGTTCACCTGAGAGAGGAAGGTTTGGAATTTCCACTGATCTAACAGTAGAACGGGTAGCTCCAGTGTCCACAAGGAATGTTACATTTGCACCATTCACTTCTCCATCCACAAATGGACCTGCTTGATCTACCTCTAGAGTTGCGCCAAGCACGCACTCTTCCTCCTCTCCTAGGCACAGTCATAAACTTTCATCCGACTCATCACCATCCTGTCGTAGCCAATACTGAGATATGGCAGCTGCGCGCGGCAATTGTGTTACCTGCTCTCCTCCGTAGAATCCGGTTTCTGCACTGTATCTCTGTTGATTAACACTCTTGGGAAGTGGTGGTTGTGGCACCTGACTTTGTTGGGTAACTACCTCACTCTGCACCTGTGGATTTAATGATTGATTTTCCGTATTAGGTTTTGGAGGAAATTTACACTCGTTTCTCCAATGCCCTAACTTTCCGCAGTTGTGGCATGGCCACTTTTTCTTTGCCTCTTCTATGCTCACTTGACCTTTTCCTTTACCTATATTTGGTTTAAACCTAGTCGGTCCTGCCTCATTAACAGGATTACTCAATTGAGCTTCTTGCTTCTCTGCAACTTTCACTTGTGCCCACATTGCTTTCTCTTTCAATTTACGCTGTCTGCTCTCAATATCATCACTACAATATTTAGCATACCTCAAAACTTCATCAACTGTGCTATTCTGCCAACAAATCATATGCTGTTTAATCATTTCACTTATCTCTGGTTTCAACCCATAAACAAATCTATATACAAAATGACTCATATCCTTCTCATTTAGTGTCTCATAGCCACTATACTGTTTGAAAACTAACAGTAGCCTCTCGTAGTATGCGTGTACTGATTCTTTGCTTTCCTGTGTGGTTCTGTCTATTTTTACCCAATCCGTTTCTTTGGGTGGAATCTTATTTTTCAAAAAGGTAATTACTTGATCATATTTTCTCATCACTTCTGGTCCTGGCGCTCCTGTTTTAGTATCTCTTGGATATTCTACAGTTGGCCAATCAATTGTAATCTTACATTCTGTCCACAAATCAGCTGGTACTACTATATCAAACAATCCATCCAAATCTATCCATAACACCTTTGAAACTTTAACAAATCTCTCCACTTGTCTGTACCATTCTCTCTCTCAATTTTGGAAAATCATTCGTAAACGACAATATATCCTGTCTAGACCATGGGACATGCACATAACTACCTCCTGGAGTTTCTCTCATTGGGTACTCCCTTACAATTGATTCCTTGTCTGTCACTTCAAAAGCCAAAGACGCTTTGTCTGTCACTTTCTCATTCTTTTTAGTCCATCTGCTTCTCCATCTATCCACATCACCCCATTTCCTCAGTAAAACAATTAATTCTTTTATTTGGGTTAATCTTCCTGATGTGTTCAAATTCTCTATATTTTTTTTGCAAAAATCTACTCTATATAGTTTCTGCAACGTTCTCACTTTTACAAATTCTACTCCTAGTTCATTTGCTGTTTCTTCTAATTTGTCATGTAAATTTCTAGCTCTCCATGTAATGCTCTTGCATAAGAACATAATTTCGTCATCCTGATAAGATTTCAGTTTTTCTGTGCCAATTGTCCCTAATATCAATTCTTCCATGTCTATTGTTAACCTAATTACATCTAATGGTTTTGTTTCTGTCTCTTTCGTTTTTAGAGTTTTCATCCATTCATTCAATTCATCTGGAGTCGGACCTACAGGCGTACTATTTAAGTCTATCCAATTTTTACTTCTTTCTGGTGTCTCTGATGCAGACTCAGTTACCATAGGTATTCTCCTAAACTCATTCTCATTTATCGTTAAATTAGTAGGTGGGCTTGGTCTATATGTACTAACCAAGTTTCTTGCACCTTCACCGTCTAATTCCATCCCTTCTTTCCTTCTTTGCAAGTGTGAATTCATAGGAATGACTAAAGAATGCTCTTCAATTTTCTGATTCTCAAAAACTGGTATTACTTGACCTATTGTTACTGGTACAGTTACAGCTTCCATATTCATTGTTAATTCTCTTATCTTTTCAGTTAATTCTCTTGTGGTTTTTGCCAATTTAGTTGTATTGTCACTTTCTATCTTCTCATTTTGTGGAGTTTTCAACTGATCTTGTGACCTATTTATCTCATATCCTCGTTCTGGATTTTTATTCCTCCCAGTTTCTATTGGCGGTGCATTAGGTGTCACCACCGCAGAATTCTGTTGGTATGGAGGTGGGTTTCTGTTTAGAATATCTTCCAGCAATTCATCTTCTGTCTCACTACCACCATACCCATACTTTTCAGTAACCACATGTTTCTTTTTCTCTGTACACTTTCTCTTTGCTTCTTCCTTAACTGTAAAAGCCGGAAACAAACCTCCTGTCATATTAGCATATCTCCAACGCTTTATTCTGTCTTCATGATTCACTCCCCACAACCTTCCAGGTACAAACTCATGATTTCTTAATCCTCTGAATCTTTCTCGTTCATACATCTCATTGTCCCATTCACTTAATGCTTCAAACTGTGTCGGTCTAGGTTTAGTTTCAAGCATTGCCATTTTCTATCTCAAATTCCGAAATACAGCTACACTAAATGAACCATTCTCAGGAAAAGCCAATGCTCCATCATTTTTAGTATATTTAGTCCAATTTTCTAACCATATGCAGGTATGATATCCGTATTTCAGCATCATATGTGAAGCTGGTGACTTCGGCGGAGGAATTATTTGTCCCTCTCTAGTCACTACCTTTTTGTCCTTCTTAAAAAGTTCTTAACTTTAGACATCCACGACGTTTTCTCTCTACCATACTCATAATAAGCCATGATTCACAATTTCTTTCCCTTCTCAAAAGTCCGCGATTCAACACTGTTCTCTATGCGTTATTCGGACCTATCCCAGCGCGAATCACACCAACGCTCCAATCCTAAGCTTCTACGTCACTGGTTTATCTGACCAATCCCAGCGCGACTCACACCAATGCTCCAATCAGAGCGGCTTCTGTAACTAGCGCACTGTCCAATCCCAGCGCGGCTTTTTGTCTACGTCAGTTTTGTATGACTAGCGCACTGTCCAATCCCAGCGCGGCTTTTGTCTACGTCAGTTCTGCTCCTGACCCCTCCTTTACAAAAATTATCGGCAATTTACTTTTCAACAATTCTTTGTTAGTTTACAACATTAAAACACATTTCCATTGTCTGATTTCGCTAAACAAAAGTGACAGTTTATTCTAGCTCGCAAGAATACAGTTTCGTTCGATAAGTGTAGCACTTCCCTCTACCTTACCCTTCTTTCAAGCAAGGAGTAAACCCGTTTCTCTGGGGATAAAACACATGCAGAGACTACACTGCTCCTGAGAATTAAGGCCAGAGTTTCACAAGAAAACCGGTTGCTATTTCACTCACACACCTTTTATACAGAAAATGTCCCTATCATAACACAACTTGTGTTATCACCAATATGAACTCAGACAATGCACTATTCCATGTGACTTCTCTTGCCACACGTTTTCCACTTCCTACTTCCCGGAAGCGTTAAAACTTTGACTTACATATAACATAACGCAACTCAACATAGAATGTTAGACATGAAATAATCAATAATCAATAATCACCAAACTAATCTATAGTAACCATAAATCTGCTACCAAGAAATCTGATCCAGCGCTATCAATAAAATGTCTTCTCCTATATGTCTTTGGACGTCCAGGTGCAAATACTCCTCTTAAACACAACTATATCCATATGACGGTGGGGCCCATAACACTGCATATACATTCACTCACTCATTTATTCCCTGGATTTCATCCGTTCTTACCTAGGAGAAAAACAGTTAAATGATATGCTGGAAGGAGACGGGATACCATTTAATAAAGACGACATTACACTTCTCAAGCTCTAAGGTATTCCGCTCATTGGTCGATGGACCAACTAGTAGGAATCAGTTGATGGTGATTAAGACCAGCTCAACCACTATAAACCTTTAAACATTTACATTTATCATTGAGCTAAAGAACCACTGACTCATTGTTTTAAAGATAATAAAGTTTATATAAAGTTTAGAAGCATGAATAAGTTTCAAATTTATTATTCAGATTATTACATTTAGCATCATTATAAGAATAAATTGAAATTGCAATGCATACCTATTAGATGGAAAAATAAAGTTCGTCACAGCAAGAACTCCCGAAAGATCTATCTATCTGTCCTGGAAAAACAGGCCTTCTCGTTCAAATTTCCCGTTTAGTATTTTAAGAATAAAAAGTCTAATGTTTTAAATGGAAAAATCTATTAGGATTAAAAGGTTCTCCAATAGCAGCGTCTCATGCTCAATCAAAAATATAAAATAGCAGCAGCAGCCGCAGCATCAGTTCGTAAAAACGGCAACAGCAGCAGTAGCAGTAATAGCAGCTAACCCCCTCCCCTCTAAGAGTAGGTCTTCTTATACCCTAATACTAGCTTACTAAGTGAAAATGTTACATCTTTATGGCGAGATTCTCTCTAATTGGTCCATTTGGGTCAGTATACATCTCATTATGAATATCCTTGTTTCAACCAGTTCTTTGTGGCAAGTTCATACTTTTGTCGTTTCTCACGGGTTCATGACATTATCCCTTAGTTCATGGTTTTCAAACTGAATCCTTTTCTGATACTTTTCAGCCGGTCAGTTTATTGTCCATTCATTTATTCACTGCGACTTCTCACGCTTTTCGCTGTCTTGCTTTGGCACACGTTTATGCGATAAGGTCATCACAGCCTTGACCACGCTTCCATCTAGGCTTTTGGAATGATCACATGATCCCTCTTGTTCACGGCCTTTCTTTCTTTCGTAACCCCTCTCGCGCCTGCGTACTCTAACTCATGGCGGCCATTTTATTTCGCTGCTTAACAGGCCTAAGCGCACTATTATAAAGATAAACAAAACAGAGTTAGGAATAAAGAATATAAGCCTTTTCGTTTCCCTCCCGTCATTCAACGTACCCCAATTAGGTATTACCTAGCAAAAGCGACATATAAAGCCATCCCTTACTTACCAACGCTTTGTTTTGCCACTACACAGTTTATTTCCAAGCACAAATCATGCATTTATTATTCTAATTAGTACGCAATTGTCAGACTTATATTATTCACGTTAACAATTGTAAGTAAATTAGTTTGCACATATATAGCGTGTTACTTTTAACCCTTTACATGTAACATACATGGTTGGTTATTCACGAAGACGAACTTGTGTGTTATTAACGTAAATATTAGGAGGTTAAAAAATTTTCATTTACCCTGCTCCATCACTAGCTAAAGCGTTATACAAATGTACAAGCTGCATCCAATCCCGATATGGGCATTGCAGTTGCTAGGCTACGGATGTTAACACCAACTGACACGTAGTCTTTAAAGATATCACGCCCGTTTGTGTTTGCTGAGGAATCAGATGTTGCTTGTTTTATTAAGTGGCATACGTTATCAGGTACATTATGCAATGGACAGAAAACAAGATGTTCTGATTATGCAAAAACTACGATTAGTTTATTATGTGACTGAGGTGTAAAATGCACTGGTGAGAGACAGAGAAGGGCTATTGGCCTATGTGGGATTCAGAGAGATAGTTCCTCTAAGATGAAGGGGTCCTCCTGAGTGCACATTGAATGTAATGTTGAAACGTCATATTAGCCCAGGCTACTAAAACCTCAGTGTTCAATTGAGTGTTGTTCACCAGTCCAGGTGCCCCAGTGGGGAATGAGGGATATCGTTATTGCAAGGGTAAGAAAACCTCATGAGTAGTCAGTGTGAGGAAATGCTCCTTTTTGATGAGCCATCCCCATTTACTGCTGAAGTTTAATGCAGGTTTTGAAATTCTGCACGCTGTGGCACTGCTGTCCAGTGCACGCGCTATGACCCCTAAAACATGTAGTAATTGGCTAATCCCTGATCAGCGTATTTAGCTCCCCTAAAAGGGCACAGTACATGTGTAGAAACTGCACCCATGGCATTGAAAGTTAAATGTCACCTGTGGGCTGGGATGTATTACGTTACATCACATTCCTGTAATGCATGCCTTTACCACACATGCGTTACAATGAGAATGCGATTACAACGCAAACCTTTACCACGCATGTTGTTTCAACGAATATGCTTTTACCACGTATGCCATTACAACGAATTTCGTTGTAAAAGCATGTATGTTAAAGGCATATGCGTGGCAAAGGTTTCCCTGGCCCATACCCTAAACCCCAATCCAGGTCCCTGGCGTACCCCACCCACCTGGCCCCCAACCCTTCCAAAAAAATACCCTTCCCCTGCCCTAAACCCTAAAAACCTACCCCTGTGCAACCCTCCCCTGACCCCCAGCCCTTCCCCTTCCCCTGCCTTAAACCCTAAAACCCTACCCCTGATCGACCCCCACCTGACCCCCAGCCCTTCCCCTACGCTAGTCTCTAAAGCAATACCCCTGCGCGCCCCCAGCCCATCCCCTACCCTAAACCCTAAAACACTACCCCTACACTCCCTCCCCCGTCCCCAGCCCTTCTTTAACCCAGACCCCTAAAATAGTAGCCCCCCGTCCCAGGCCTAATCCCTCTTACCTCTCTTCTCGTGCAGGCAGCTCATCTAAGGGGCGGTGCACGTCGTTGTGAGGAAGCAGAAGAGTCTCGCCGTTTCCTCTAACGAGTCCGATGTGAATTGTCTACCAATGCAGCTGTTTCCATACATTTGCTCTTACTACTACACATATGCCTTTACCATACATACCTTTACAATGAAATTCGTTGTAAAGGCATGCATGGTAAAAACATATGCGTAGTAAAAAAATGCGTAGTAAATGCTACGCATTGTAATGGAGCATGCGTTGTAACGCATGCATTGTAATGGCATGCGTTGGAAGAGGCGCATCGTAGTGCCTGTTTCCCATGGGCTCTCGCACTTATTGTGCTACCCAATAATGTGACAAGGATAACATGGCTTCAGGACTACCATTGTAGCCTGACTGTGCAGTTTAAACCTGCAGAGTGCAACCTATTCAATAACCTGTTTTGACAGTTAGAAAAATCCTCCCTTGCAAATATTAGTAAGTCACCCCCATGGAGGCCTTGTACTCCACTAGGTAGGGTGCATGGAATTTAAAAGTGGGACATGTAAGAAATTGATTTTAACATGTCTCTACAGTGACAAGGCCCTAAAAGCTATTTTCTCTGTGGGAGGCCTAGCTATCCTATGTAAAAAAAATCAGAGTGCAGATTAAAATACTAATTCTGTATCTCTGGGGAATAGGAACAGCTGGAAGAATAATTAAACAACTATTTTTAATAGTTAGTAAAAATCCAATTCGATAATGAAGTCAGATTTTTTTATTTAACAACTTTATTTAGGACTGGCATCAAATATACTTGGAGCATCAAAAAATAAAGTGTTGGATGGAATGCATGAATTAATCTCAGCCACTGGTGATCACTCGGGCTGTGTCCCAATTCATCATTTTTTGCCCACCATGCCACCTCAGTTTGGACCCAGCCAAATGCAAATCAGCCATGACCCTGCTCCAATGGGAACAATCCAGCTCGAACTGTCAAGCCAAGCACTACCTGCGCTAGAACAAAAGCAACCCAGGACCGGTTTTGTCCTTATTATAGGCTCTTCAGCCAGGGGTAGCGTGACAGTGAGCACAGGACCCACGTCTGAGCATACCCGTCACACTTGGGGTATCCAAAAACAAAGTGATGGTGTTGTGTAGTTCCTCCTAATCCATAGGATTTGCGCATTGTTTGGACAACATAAACTAGTGGCTTGGTGCCAAGACTGATTCCGGACACCCCGCAGGATATGTTGGCCTATAGACAAGCTAGCTCACAGTGCCACCGTAAGCCCCCTTAACCTACCAGGGAGCGAATGGTTTCTAGCAACCACTGAACATGACATCTCAGACCCCTCAAGGATCGTGGAAACAATGCAGAACCTTTAGCTCAGTCACTCGTGCTCACTTATTGTCAGAAAAGTATACCGAGAATACACAGTGGGACGTTTTTAATATATTTATTGAACCAACGTTATTCTTGTATAGAATACATGTGTTGCAATGATTAATAGACAGAAGCACGATAAAAGTGATTACAAGCACCAAAAGCGTGAAAAGTAGATATAGTTCTGCCATGGTGCTAAAACAATGTATATATGCTGGCATATAAAACAAGGCAGTAATCGAAAGTACGCCTACTATGCAAACCCTACTCCAAGTGTGCCTAGAGTGTGTGTAGGTGTAGAGACAAGAATCCCCCCTAGGGACGATGCAACCCCATTACCTGGTGGGAGAGAATGAAGGACCCCGTCTTGGTCATGAACTGGACACAAACGACGAGATGTCAGACCGCTGCGTGGTGAATTTTCAGCATGCAAGGACCTCTAATGTCAGCTGGAGTGCCTCCTCTGCTAATCTATCGGGATGCTCATCTGTTATAATAGAAAGCAGCCTTGTGATGTGCGTATAGATTAGTGATGTTATGGAAATGTAGATAGCCATGTCACCCCGTGAATGAAGAGAGAGATTACTTTTGTACATAGTGTGAAAAGAGACCTTGTACATGATGTTCAGGGCATTGTGATAATGTGTGAAGCTAGATCTATAAACAAGTTTAGTTTCAGGGAAACTAATCCAACATTGTTGCGCACGCAAATATGTGCAAATGATTACTGCTGAAAAATAGGTCAATGTAAGAAATAAGCTGCTTCGCTACATGGGCCTAATTTGGAAATATAACGGATGGAATGCTTGAACTAATCTCAGCCACTGGCGATCGCTGAGGATCACATCCCAATCCATCATTTTTTACCCAACATGCCACCTCAGTTTTGGACTATGCAAATCTGCATTGACCCTGCTGCAATGGGAACAGTCCAAGCTGAACTGCCGAGCCAGGTACTCCCTGAGCCGGAACACAAGCAACCCAGGACCGGTTTCACCCTTATTCTGGGCTCATCAGCGAGGTATAGCTCGAGACCTAAGTCCGGTCATACCTGTCACATTTGGGGTATCACGAAACAAACTGATGGCTGGAATGCTTGAATTTATCTCAGACACTGGTGATCATTTGGGCCACATTCAAATCCATTTTTTTTGCCCTCCATGCCACCTCAGTTTGGACCCAGCCATATGCAAATCAGCGTTGATCCTGCTCCAATAGGAACAGTTCAGCCCCAACTACCAAGCCAGGTCATCCCTTAACCAGAACACAAGCAACCCAGGAACCTTTCACCCTTATTATGGCCTCATCAGCCAGGTATAACTTGATTCCAGTGGCACAGTGAGCACGGGACCCATGTCTGGGCATTCCCATCACACTTGGGGCATCAAAAAACAAAGGGATGGATGGAATGCTTGAATAAATCTCAGCGACTGGTGATCGCTGAAGCTGTATCCCAATCCAACGCTTTTTGCCCACCATGCCACCTAAGCTTGGACGCAGCCAAATGTAAATCAACCTTGACTCTGCTCCAGTGGGAAAAGTTCAGCCCAAACTGCCAAGCCAGGTCCTAACTGAACCGAAACACAAGCAATCAAGGACTAATTTTGTTCCTATTATGAGTTTATCATCCAGGCATAGCTTGATTCCAGTGTCACAGTGAGCACAGGACCCACATCCGGGCATACCAATGGGAACAGTCCAGCCCGAACTGCCAAGCCAGGTCCTCTATGAACCAGAACATCAAATACACAACATCCTCACTAGCCTGGAATGAACATTCCCATAGATTCCACTTGGTAATGGGGTGGTGGCAGTACTTAAAATATTAATGAAAAGTAAATTTTTAGAAAAGTACCTTTTTCCTGCCTGAAGTTTTCTGAGCTCAATAGAATATGTACTGTGGGTGCTCTGGGCATCCTGTGACATCACAGTGTATAATCCTACCTGACAAGTCTATTGAGTCACAAGTAACACTTTGGGTCCACTTGAATGTGACAGAATAGGATACCTGGACAATTCTTGTGTATCCCTTGTCTGGTTGATAAAGGACCCTGACTTTGTCCTACCAGAGTTTGACTCTGGTTTGTTGTTGGTACATTGCCTGCTTCAAACTGGATTTTAGTGTTAGATGTGGGAATAGACTAGTGATTACCATAGTGCACTTCCCTACACACCCACAACCCTCAGAACTCAAGCTTAGTGCGGACAAAGACTTTTGCCATCTTGAAAATTCCTAAACACATGGCTTTTTGGGCCTGTTTGCAGTAAGGCAAGCAGGAACTTCTCAAAAAGTGGGTGGGTTGCCCCAGGAAACGTTTACCCCATTGGTTAGGGAATGCCCAGGAGCCATCCCCACCCACTAGGCTAGTGCCTGGCATAAATCCGGCACCCCATTAGAGCACTGCTGGACTCGTAAGAGGAAACCAGGTGGACTGAACCTGCTGCACTTAGCATCTGTGACCTGTGAGAAGTGCCTGAGGTGCTTGTACCCCCTTTCACTTGAAATCCAAGAGCAAAAAGATAATTTCCAAGGATCATAAGGCTGATCCCCCTGGGTGGCTTCAGGAACATAAAAAGCTGAAGAGGAAATTCCTGTAAAGAATCCCTGCTGACCAGTAGCAACTGTACCTGGACTGGACTTTGCTGTTGCCCTCAGCCTGACACCCTGAGAGTCTCTAAGTGCTCACCCGCTTCTTCCTTGGAGGTGTACTCCTGTGATTGTTTGGGCATCAAAATAAGTGTGGCAACTTTCTCAAAGCTTTTGCTTCAGAGCTTCCAGGGAACTGACCACAAAACGTATCTGACTTGCAGTTCCACAATGTTGGATGGAATGTCAGGTTTGTTTGTGGAGAAGAGTTTTTTCTCAGAAAAATGGCACTGTCCCTTTTCACATTTGAACTTAGGAACTTTTAAGGGTTTCCCAGAAAATAAGAGGCGCATTGTTGATGATAACGTCTCTAGGTGCGGTGTTAGCCCAAAGATATTTGGTCATTATTGTCCCATGTAGGAGTGTTTTGCCTTGGTTCTTTTTAAGTTCTGTTAGGGAGTCTGTCGGAAAGTGCCCCTTTTTGCATGGTTACCCCCCACTTTTTGCTTGAAATCTGATACACTTTGACTGAGTGTGCACTGGGTCCCTGCCAATCAGGTTCCCAGTGACTGTGTTCTTTCCCAAAACTGTACCTTTGTTTTCACAATTGGCACACCTCTGGCTCACATATAAGTCCCTTGTCAAGGGTACCAGTGGTACCAAGGGCCTTGTGACCAAAGAGGGTGTTTAAGGGGGGCTGCAGCATGTATTGTGCCACCCTCAGAGGCCCCTCACCAAACACATACGCACTGCCATTGCAGACTGTGTGTTTTGGTGCAGACAAAACTTAAGAGTTGACATGGCCCTGTGTGCGATGCCCACCAACCGCTGCCTGTCCATAGGTAGGTCACCGCTCTAGCAGGCCTCACAGCCCTAAGGCAGAGTGCACTATACCACAGGTGAGGGCACTGCTGCATGAGCAATGTGCCCCTACAGTGTCTGTGCCATTGTAATGCAGTGGAGACATATTGAGTACATGGGCTGGAAGGTTGTCTTTAGGAACTCCACAGATCCATGATGGCTTTAGTGAATGCTAAGGAGTTTAGTATCAAACTCCTCAGCATAATAAACCCACACTGATGCCAGTGTTCGATTTATTACAAAATGCACTCAGAGGGCATCTTAGAGATGAAAAACGACCAACTCCTTTATGTCCAGCTGACTGGTCTGCACCAGCCTGCCACACACAGACATGTTTCTGACCCCCTGAGGTGGGAGCCCTTGTGCTCTCGTCGGTCAGGGACAAAGGATGCTTGGGGTGGAGGTGCTTCACACCTACCCCCAAGAAGGAACAGCATTCAGGGCGGTGAGCCACAAAGGCTTCGTGCCCCTTTGATATGCTAGTCGGAGCCTCTCCAGCTAGTGGAGATGCCCGCCCCCTTGACCAAGCCCCACTTTTGGCAGCAAGGTCGGCAGGAAAATTTGTAGTCAGGAGAGCTGTGTCCCCTCTCTGCCAGGACCATCCCTAAGTTGCCCTGGACCAAGGTGACCCTCTCCTTAGTAAATCCTCCATCTTGAATGGAAGGATTCTACCCAATCAGGTTAGGTGGATGCCCCCTCCCTAAAGGGAGGGGGCATTCCAAGGGTGTAGTCACCCTAAAGGCAAGTAGCTCATTGGCTACCATCTGCCAGTACGAGTAACATCCCTAAATTCAGTATTTAGGGGCACCCCTGAACCTTGAGCCTCAGATTCCTGCAACCCAAGCATAAGACGGACGAAGAGGACACCGTGCAACAAAGCAAGAAGACATCTACTGCCTTGGCTCCAACCCAACCTGATTGGGAAAAGGGGTCCAGCAGGTTGTTTCTCTCCAGGTGTTTGGTGAGTTTGAGATTGATGGCTGTCTCCAGGACTTTGGTGGGGAACGGGAGCAGTGAGATGGGGTGATAGTTCTGGAGCTCGCTGGGGTATGCAGAGGGTTTCTTGAGAAGGAGTCTCACCTCTGCGTCTTTCTAGGCATCGGGAAAGGTGTCTGCAGTTATGGTGGTGTTGAGGATGGCGTTGAGCTGATGGCTGTTCTCATCTCTTGAAAAGACGGTGGGGGCATGGGTCGATGGGTGCTCCCGAGTGAATGGAGTTCATTCGGGTGGTTGCGTTCGGTGTGCTGAGCTGCTTCCATACGGTGAGCGGGTGGTTGGTGGTGGTGGTTGCTGGGATGCTGAGGAGGTCGGTGGATTGGGGATCGAAGTTTTTGTAGATGGTTGCTATCTTGTTGTGGAAATGGTTGGCGAAGGCATCGCAGAGTTCCTGGGAGGAGGGAATTGGGTTTTTGGTGACTGATGGGCAGGTGAACTCTCTGATGATGATGAAGAGTTCCCTGGTTTGGTTGGAGCTGGTCTCTATTCAATGAGTTAGGGGCTCTTTTTTTGCGGCTTTGAGCTGGCGGAGGTAGTCGTTGAGGGCTGACTTGAAGGTGGTTCCTACTGGTGCGCCATCTTCTTTCCAGTTGTTTGCACCTGCACTTCAATGTGCTGAGTGCCAGGGTGTACCAGCTGGCTTGTTTGGAAGGTCTGTGCGTTTTGGCTGGTTTGGTAGGAGCAACTCGGTCGGCGGCGCTGGGGATCCAGGATTTGAAGTTCTCTACCGCCTGGTTCAATTTGGTGGTGATGTTGGGCTGTGTGATTCTGAGGGCATCAGTCCATTGGTGCTGAGTGACCTTGGTCCAGCTGCGGAAAAGGGTACTGTGGCGGCTGGGGGCAGGGCGGTCCGGCGAGGGTGAAGTGTACGATGGCATGGTCTGACCAGGTGAGTTCCGAGGTGTGGCTGTATCTGATTCTGTTGCTGGATGTGAAGATGGGGTCCAGCATGTGTCCTGCTCTGTGCGTGGAGTTCGTGACCAGTTGCTTGAGGCCGATGTTTTCCAATCTTTCCAGGAGGTCGGTGGAGTTGCTGTCAGTGGAGTCGTCTAGGTGGAAGCTGAGGTCTCTCAGGAAGACATAGTGTTCGGATTCAGTGGTGAGCAGGGTGATGAATTCAGCAATGGCATCGCTGAGGCCAGTGTGTGGTCCTGGCAGGCTGTATGAGAGGGTGCCTTTGATGGTAGTTTGTAGTTGGTGCAGAGCTGGAAGTTCATGTGTTCCATGATCAGAATGGTTTTGTCAGCAGTGATGGTGCAGGTGAACGATTGCTTGTGTACAATGGCGATGCCACCTCCGTGTCTGTTGGTGCGGTCGATGTGTTTCATCTTGTAGCCATTGGGTGTTGCTGTGGCGATGTCTGGGGCCGATGCCAGGGTGAGCCAGATCACTGTGATGAAGGTCACGTCAGGGACAGGGGTGGAGATGGTGTCCCAGACTTCGGTGGTGTGTTTGCAGAGTGATCTGGCATTGATCAGGAGGCAGCTGAGTTGTTCCGGGAAAGGTTCGACCGCGTGGCTGGCGTGGGGCTGGTTTCTACATTGGCAGTTGGTCCAGCGAATGCAGGTGAAACATCCTGCTGTGGAGCGTGGCGATGCGAGGCAGCATTTGTTGTTGCGCCTGGGGTCCAGGAACTGAGGTCTGCAACGGAGTATCTGTGGGAGTGTGGAGGGCCAGGGTTCCTGGCGCTGGGTGCAGTCCAGACGCGGATGGGCACAGACTGGCATGCTTCAACATTGAGCCTTTTCCTCATTCTCAACATATCATTATGTCAATATGGCCTCTACTACATAAAAGGATCTCAGCATATTATAATTAGGGATCTTTTTTTTCAAAAACGTATAGGTTAGAAATACCTACTGCATAGCCAACTCAATGTGTTTATTCTTGGCTGCCCTGGGAAGTTTAATAATATGGTATGGTAATGGGATGTTAATGGGAATATATTGACTCTCCGTTCTCAAGTACAGTCCTGACAATGATATGTCAAACATAAGCAAAAGATTGATGATGAAGCATATCACGATATGTGAGGGAGGGCTTCTTTTCCAAAAAGAGAGATCTCCCCTGCATAGCTGAAATAGTATAAAAGTATCTACTACTTAGTTCATACTATACCATTATGTGTGATGTGCATTATTTAATGTGATGTGTAGATATTAAATCACACTGTGCCACAGTTTAAACAAGCTCTATACCAAAGTACACTAAAACCAAACCCTTCTGGTTTTCAGTAAATACCACTGGTAAAAGGTTCTGCTAGAACACTTGGGCCCTTTGTAAAAATCTCGCTGCAACTGAACTTTCTAGGTGCCTGAAGGATAAAGAGGAGTTAACATCATCCACAAATTCAATTTACAGGGTAACCCGATGATGATGATGAAGCTTTATTGCTCATTTAATTAAAACTTACAATTAAAACACAAGTAAAACAGAACACGTGAAGGATCTGTTATCTAAAAAATTGCAGTAAAAAGCCAGCAGTAAACAATGGTCTCTAAGTACTGGATCTTTCACTAGCAAGAAAGACTTAATACAATTTAAAACACACTTTTAAAAACAGCGAAGCTCAAAGAAACATAATTACTTGGTAAGTTCAAATTTGCAGGGAAAAGTGCTTAGTGAATTAGCAGAGATCTTAAGTGCTACCCGATGGTATGTACTAAGCCATAGGGGAATCGTCAGATCATACTGCAAATTCGCAAAGAAAGTGCTTGGTGCATTAGTAAAGGTAGAAGAGTAAATGGCCAACTGGAGGTGCTAACTGTAAGGGGTTAGTGCGATTGGCAGGATTAATGAACAGAGTGAGGGTGAACAGAAAACGAGCAAGAGGCAGGTGAGACATGACCATAGTTTTGGGGTCACGCCAAGCGAAAGAAATTAGGGCATTTAAATGAACAAGGTGCAAACAGGGTGTGTGCTTTAGAGTTGTAGTCTCTAACTATAAGACCTGTTTAGACAGTTTTAATTCCACCAGTCTCATGAATTTCATGAATTTCCCACAAAGCATTAGATCCTCTGCTTGTAGACAGTCTATAATTGCCTGACAGCATGTGCGGATTCCGTGCCTTATGAAGTGTTGTTTCTACACACCCTGTCGCTCAGTCATTAAAGCAGGGCAGGAGCAAACAATATGGCAGATATCTTCCTTTGGACATTGGCAAAGTGGCTTTTCTGCCAGATGGGAGAGTTGCATCATGTGGGGAAGCAGCCTAACTGGTGGTTCAGCAGGTTAGGTTTTGCCCTTAACCCAAACAGTTCCCCAAGGTATGGTTGTGACTTTAGGAGACCGTATGTACCTATTGTCATCCAAGCATGTGATCTTTTTGCAGCAAGGCTTTGTTGTTAAGAGAGGAGAGCTTTTAAGCTACTAAATTTATAGTTCTATTAAAATCTGGCTGGGTGAGAGTTAAGGCCCAAAGTGCCTCTGCCTGGAATGTTGTTAGAGCCAAGTTCAAATAACCATTTGCCTGGGAGTTTACTGGATCCGATATAGCCTTCCACAAGACCCTACTTAGTGTGACTCCCATCTCGTTTTTCAGCTTGTAGCAGAATTTTAGATAGGCACCAAAGCTATTTACGTGCTGCCTTCGTAGGCCAAATATGAGTCATATTTGAGCTGGTGAAGCATGGCGTGGAAGGTTGAACACCCGCCGGTAACTACCATTTATAATGTTGTGGATTACTTTGTCTGCTCTCCCCCTGAGGGCCTCTGCATCGTACGCTATAGAGGGAGTGTGGTTTGCAGCCATGACTTGTAGCAGTGGTTGAAGGGACAAGCTTTTTAGAGAATTCCTTAAGGTGCAAAAAGCGGATGTTAAGGATTTGTTTTTACTTTGAATCGACCGACACTGCTTGTCAAATGCGCCTCTTTGGTCAAAGATTACCCCAAGGTACTTATATTCCGTCACAGATTCCAGGGTTGAGCCATCCAGGTGGAACGTTGGTGGTGAGTTTCTTCTTCTGCTTACTAGCATTGTCTTTGTTTTATTGAGATTAACTTGAAGCCTGGGTTTTGCAGCATACATTGCTGTTGCATTTGTTATTCTTTGCAAACCAACCTTCATGTAGCTGATCAACACAACATCGTCGGCATACAGCATGTGGAAAGCTTTAAATCCAGATAGTGTAGGGGGTGCGAGTTCATATTGTTTAGGATGTCAGCTCATCAGATACAGTTTAAACAAGAACGGGGTTAAGACACATCCTTGTTTGAGTCCATTGCACGCGTTTATTTTCCTTGAGACAGAGGCATCTGTACCCAGCCTTACACGTGTCCAGGTGTTGGTGTAAAGTAATTGGATGGCACTGAGGAGTGATGACAGATACCTCAACTTAGTAGCTTGTACCACAAGATGTTATGCTGGACTGCATCAAAGGCAGAACGGAAGTTCACAAAACAAAGGCGTAGATTTAGGGAGCAAAATCTGGTTTGGTCAATTAGCAAGGTGAGCATTAGGGTATTAGTAATTATGCCTATGTTTTTGACAAACCCTGTTTGGTTCACCGGGACCAGTGAGCCTTCCTCTGCCTAGTCGAAAAGTTCGGCTAGCAAAAGCTTGGCACAGTATAACCCATTTGGCCACACAGTAAGGACTGAAAGTCGGTAGATGAGATTAAGTATAGATTTATTACAAATTCAGAGCCAAGCTGATATACACCAATCTTAAGAATACATTGTAAAAATACAAAATCGCTACTGGCAAACCAAACCATCTGAAAAAATGAAGCCTTAGCAACATGCAACAAACAAGAAATTCAGTAATGGCAATACACAAAATTAGGAACAGAATTTGATGATCAGAATATGATTTGCGCTCTCCTTGCTTATGCATGGGTAAAGCCAGATTATTTAACTAACTCTAACCTAGTCCGTATGACTGGGGAAACCCTAAGTTGATCCAATAAAGCAGAAGGGTGTCAGCATTGTGGAGACAGTATGTAGAAGTTCTCTCAAGTCAAAGGTATTGCATAGTATAAGACCACACAACAGAGAAAAAGCAAAGAGGTATGTTCCCTCGAAGTCTAAAAGGAATCTGTGTAAAGCTAAGGGGTGATTACCAATTAAACCCACAAAAGAATATTCGAGAATCTCATATAACATGTCTCAGGTCTCATCCACATTCTCATGGTAAAACTTTTGCAGCTACAACTGAAACTCCTTTCTTCTTACCCGCTTATTAGAACGTCCTTGATTCCTTACGTCTCCAGATACAGCACGGATGGTGGTTCTCCCTTTGTTCATTAACACTTCTCGTCCTTGCCAGTGATTCTCTTTTCAAGCCTCCTTATCACTCATACACAATGTGCCTTTCACTAACTATGAGATCATACGTATGCAACTGCAGAGGAGAGAAAAACATTGCAACCCAAGCAAGCTTTCACATTTAAGGTTAAATATTAAAATACAAATGCTTATGGCTTTTGGTCAAATTAACATAGCAATTATTCAGGACAAGTGTAAATGCATGGTTATGGATACATAGACAGTCATAATGCAAATTCTGGTTACCATTTAAATGAACGCATGATTATACAGAAATTAGCAATATTATTCAAGTCACCCAAACGCAGACATATATATGAGAAATGCAATTTGGCGTCGGAGAACATTAGTATGCACATTCATATAAAAGTCAAGATTATACACTTAATGCACCTTCTGTAACTGTTCAAGTGCACCACATGACGTTAATAATATTAAATCACACAAATACATGAGACCATGTGTACGTATATATGGCATGGTCAAAACGAAAAAGTGTGGAGCCAAAATTACACTGCTCCTGTTCTTTATCTATTACCTTATATCTTCTAAAGGTTTTGATTTAGTTTTCACTCCCGGTGCCTGGGCACTGTCATGATGTGCTGTGGCTCCCTGGTGGTTGCAGTCAGACCTTCCAATGGTCAGGAATTGAACTCGTTGCTTCTGGGCTGTGACAGGTAAATCTAAGAATGAGCGGAGTCTTTAAGATGGAACCGTTCCTGTGAGGTTGCCTCTCCTGATGCTTTCATAGAACTGCACTGGTGGCTAGAAAGAACACGCCCAAGATGGCCAGTCCTAGTCCGAAGTGTTGCATGAAGACGTGTAAGACTTCCAGTCTGTAAACAACCCACCCTGCTCCTGTGACTCTCCCTGGTGAAGGGAATCCTGCTCTTGCGTGCAGCACAATAATGAGCTATAGTGCCTTAACTTTGTGCTGCCACAATTTTTTTCCTCGATTGTCTAACATTAGGACATGATTGTGGGAGGGAGGCAACTTGGACAGACAGTGGAGTCTGGCCATGACACTTGCTCACTCAACACAATGGTGTGACCTTAGGCAATCCACTTTATATCCTGGCCAGTGCCGTACTACACTTACCTGAAAAAGTCAGAACATTTAGAAAAAGGCTAAGCACCTAAAGGTGATTCTGTTCCTCTTGTGGTCTTGGTGCTGTACTAAGCCTTATCTAGCCTGAGGCCTAGACAAGATGAAATGGCATTGTGGTTTCTGGTGTTGATTGGGCACAATAGAACTTAGGTAGCTGTTTTATGACCAGGCATATAATAGGACGGTCTAATGTAGCTCTGTCAAGTCCGGCTGGTGGCCTAGACTCGAGAAAGACCTACCAACCTCTTGAGAAGTACCCAGTTGGTGGTGGTAGTGGTGGTGGTGGTGGCAAGTCTTAGCATGTGCCTTCAGCCCAGGTATGGTGTTCCTGCAGCAACACACTAGTTTTCACTTGCATAGGTTTAAAGTTTCAGATGAAGTGAACCTCGTGAGGTGTGAGCCAGCAACATGCCAAATAGGGACCAACTGCCTCACCTCGCTAGGTATATAACAGAAAGGGAACAGCCCGAGGGAGAAACTTGAATGAAATGTAAATCGTACTTAAACCACTAGCACTACCTGAATATAGAAGTTGCTTTTAGTGATGCGCATTCATTGTATTATTACAAAAACCTTATAACTGTGTTTTAACAGTTTTACAGGTTGCTGGCACTGGCTTCGGTTCTCTGGATTTAATGTTGGATGAGTGATGGAAGTAGGTAATAGACCGACTCAGTTGATATTTAATGGAACACACGTTACTGGGAACAGGGTCTGGTGACTCAGTGAAGTAATACATCCACTGCAGGGATCTCTGTTTGAACTTATCATCACAGGTTTTAAAGACGTAGAGCCCACTCAACCTTTCATCCTTCTGAAACTGACAAAACATTGCAATCCAGCCCAGCTAACGATTATCGTCCAGAAATGCACTTCATCAGGGTTTTAAGTTATCTTTAATGCGTTTCGTCCGGAAACTGACTTCATCAGGGCTGTAAGTAAACATATGTACATGCTCTTAAAAGTACACATATTGAAAAATACATAAGAGTTATATACTACTAACAAAAAGCTCCCCACACCAACACCCATCACATAGTATACAACAACTCATATCAATATTTATCAATTTCCACAGGGTAATGACCTAAAAAAAGGCACCATCATACAAGAAAATTAACCTAATTATAAAAGCAATACAAATAAGAAAAGTAGTCCCTATGAATATACTCTAATCCTATGACCTCTTATCTAGGGCTGAATTAAATGAGATTTTACTCACTTTTGAGTAATCTTTATCTCCCTACTAGACAATAGTATACCGGATGAGTTAACCGGTTGAACAGTATTTCAATCCCAAGTGGGCGCTAAGAATCCAAGAAAGGTCTTGTGACTAGTGTGTCAATGCACATTTATTAGTTAGATCATCACAATTTCACTAAACTCACACATCCTTTCATATATTTTTTTTCTTCAAATTGTACATATACAAACATCATCTCACTTATACATCATCGACACAGACATGAGTTCTCCATTCATACCTTAATCAAACCAATTCAAAAATATGATTTATTTAATTTCATATCCCTATCACTTAAGCACAACATCATTCAAACAATCATACATCCACCACTCTCCTATCCACAAAAACACATGCTACCACCACAAGAATATAAAAAAAAACTAGACCTTTTTATTTTTCGTGTCTTGTTATAACCATTTTTATCAATCGTTGCAAAAAAACTCTTAAGTTTGATACGTCTCACAAACTTATATAAATCAATTTGTAGTTCAGTAAAATCACAATTACTGTTGGGACAAAAAGTCAAGCCACGTTGCAAAACAATCAATTCTGTTGCACTTAATTCTCTATCTGATAGATTGATAACCTGCAACATGTCAGAACATTCTGGGCTTACATCACTACTTGCAACACACAAAGTCAAGTCTTGCTCTTGGTTTAGTTGTGAGTCACCATTCCTGTACCTCCTATATTTCCTCCTCCCTCTCCTAGTGTGCCTGTATTCCTTCTCGCACCCATCCTTATTCTTTTTACCTCTTGGGAAAAAGAAAAGCTATGGGGAAGGTTGGGCAATGCAAAATTACTAGGGCCTGGATCATCGTTCAAAGACAGATCGGAGTTACTATAAGTAAAATTCAAACTGATTATTTTCTTTTACATTCTTCATTTTAAAAGCTTCTTCAAGCTTTTTGGCGTATGTAAAAATTCGCCCACAATTGTAATCTTTTTCATCTCTTCTAATCTTCCCTATTTTCCTTTCTTTGATCTGCAATTGATGGCTGTTGATCACCCCTTTCAAAATCTCGGTTCAGTACAGCTGTGTTGATTAAGGTGCTCTTGATGGTTATCTATTGCCCTTTAAAGAAATTTCCCATATTAGTCAAGTAATGTTATGGGACAGTAGTTCCAGACTTCATCTGGTGTGAGGTTGCATTTTTTTTAACAGGGGATGTATTTGAGCAATTGTCAGGAATAAGAGAAATTTTGAGTCTGATTCTGTGAACTATAATTGAAAAGTCAATATTGTCATTTGATTTCTGTATGGAGTGAGGAAAGTGGGTAATAGAAAGGGGTTGTAACAGTGTTTACCTAGGTGGTAGAAATAAATTGCTTTCAGGAGGTCCATGAAATTTGGAGGCTAAGTCAGCGGGACATTTGCATTCTGGCCATGTTTTTTCAGTTTTTTAAGTGTTCTGTTCCTGAGTATAACAATGACAAAGCATTTTGGTTTGATTTTGTTACAACACAGAGGAAGACGGAGTATCACCATGGTTTGGAGTGCATTATCCATGCTTGGAGAGTCACAGGCACAGTAGAATGGGCGAGATCAGTGCTTGGATGAAAGTGTCCATTTGGAAAACTTAAAGGGGCTATCTGATGAATGATGTAACAATAGGTCTCAAAACCCAAGCAAACAACATTAAGCAAAAGAACATTGGAGAATGTGAATGCCTATTGTTGGTAATTAATTGTAACTGTAAGCAGTACTGGATAAAGAGAAGCCTTTCTCTACACTGGGTGGCCTCTTTAAATTAATATGTGATTATTAAAGATGGTTTTGATTGCCCATCATAGAGAAGCTTAGGGGTATTAATATGAATAGGACTACTATTAGCAAAATGCTGCATAGCTATAAAATGGCTGGGGGCAGAACCCCTGAGATATGTGGACTGGTTCAGAGACATGTCTGAATGGGCGATAGCTAAAGAAGTACGCATGAAGCATGTCCGCAGAGATGAAAAGCTGGGGGATGATTTTAGGGCATGAACGGCCATACTGACTGATTAAAGAGAACCTCCAGAAGATGTGCCCAATGGGGAGCCAACATAATGATGTGCCCAACAATCACTAGAACACTAGGACGGAGGGTGGTGTACTGGGATCTGTCTTGAGTTGGGATGTGGTCATGGTGATTGTTTACACCCTTTATGCCATAAAACATTTCTTTTCTCCAAGGGATCTATACAAGAGCAGGGGATGGAGGGTGGGAAGTTGGGGATTTGTTTCAATAGTTGCGCTAAGGATTACATTATAATGTCTAAATGTAGATCCAACAGCCATTACTGCTGTATATCGTTCTCTACGAAACCTTAATAAAGATTACCTACAAAAAATTAATAGGAGCTGTTAAACTGTCAAACCAGTTTAGATCAGGTGGGTATGAGCAGATTTGACAAGGCAAAGCTGAGATGAGGCTAAGGTTGTTGCCTTTGGAATGTATTGGAAATGTGGTATAAAAAGCCTGAGACACTGATTGAGACATTGATGTTAATAAAGGAATTTGTCATGGCTATAGTGGTGGAGTCCTTCGGGGGGTTAACATTATCACATTATGATTTCTTTGAAGAAAAAAAAGGAAAGACTGAGGCTCAATATATGAAATCAGAGGGGTCAGCAATCAAGTGGTTGCTGTATCTTGACAGGCAGTAGAGGTGATGTGATATAGTGTTAGTGTGGCAGAAAGGTATTCAAAAAATGGATGAAGATATAACCATACCTGGGACATAGATCCTGTGGACATTGACAAGGCCACCCACGGTTCTCTGTGCCTGGCTGGGCAATGGTTGAGTTGTGATTCCATAACTGTCAATAATGAGTTCATTGACGATGGGGGCTGCAGTGAAAGTGAGACAGGTTTCTGTAATGAAGGGAATATAAGCATTGTGTAAGTTACAAATCTGTGCTGATTCACCGTTTATGAGCATGAGTGCAAAACAGGTTGGAGAGGTGAGGTGTGAGTACTGTGGACATTCATATGGATGAGATTCTCATGGCATGCTACATGAGTTTTGGAATGTTTAACACGACTATAAGCTTGATTGATAATTGGAGGATGAAGATAGAAAAGGTGAGAAGTGGATGGTGAGAAGTGTCATGGCTTACTTAATTTGTAAAGTGATGGAAAAGGCAGCATAGCCTACAACCCAGTGGCAGAGCTATTTTCTTAATTAAATCATATTTTCAAATTAACATGAATCTTTTTCAATTAAAACAACAGTATTGTGATGATCAGAACTGAGCTTTTCTGAGATATGCCAAACTAGGCCTCAATTAGGCCTTGACTCCATCTTGAATTAGTATGGCTGCTGATTCATAATATTGATTGTGTGTTTATATTTCTCATTGACACCATACTCAGCATGTTGTTCTCGAAGAACTCCAGAGGAAGCCTTTGGATACTTTTCAATGTTCTCCTTGGAAGCTCACAGTAGACTATTCTTTTAAGAGACTTTCCATTGTTAATGTAACCGGATTTGTTCTGATATCTTTTATGACATTAGGTCAGTAGACGTTCATTTTTGTTTATTTAGGTGGATAGTGCTAGGATGGTGGTATTATATGCCATTTTATAATGTTGAATTTTGATTGCTTCATTTGCTCACTCTATGCAGACTGTGCAATTTCCATTGCTGTCTATGGTGAAAATTATTATAAAAGGCCCTCCGTTTGGGGGTGAGCCAAATCTTTTTGGATCTTTACTAGGGATGCTGTCCCTTTCTCTATGGATTTGCTGTTCTTTCTGATTGCTGCATCTATTTGACACACAAGAGCCTTAATGGCAATTGATTTCTATGCACTATGATTGTATGGCAACTGATTTCTAAGACTTATGACTGATTTATTGAGACTACTAATTTTTACCTTCCGTATTAAACTTTAATATTTGAATAAACTTTCATGGTTTTCCTAATGGCTCATCTCAAACTCCCTTTGTGAGTCTGACCTTTGAAAAGCTGTTTTGAAACTTATCTTTAGGGACATATTGCCTCATCTATTTTTTAGGACAACAATGTGCCCAACCCCACAATGGGTGCTATGACTTTCATGTAGATCATCTGAAAGATAATGCACACATTTTGAAGCAGCCCATAGGGGGAAGATTTAAGATAAGATAATAGATCTACCCCGAGAAAAATGTTGGCCCGGTTCTGCAATCTGTCTGCTTCCCTAATCGCATGATCTGGGGAAATTGGATTATTTGCGGGTTTCCAGAGCTGCTCCCAAGCAAAGGAGTGTGAGCATTAGGGCAGAATGCATTCTAAGTCTTTGTGGTGTATTGTGGGATTTGTAGTTTGAGGGCAAATGTGTGTGGAGACATAAATTACAGTGAATGTGAGATTATTATTTAAGTGCTTTAAAATTTTTGGTTCATTAGGTGGTTTGATTACTGTGAACCTAATGATTGCTTCATATTTGTGAGTTGAAGAGTTAGGGCCTAATTTAGATCTTGACTGACGGGTTACTCCGTCACAATGGTGATGGATATCCTGTCCACCGAAATATAAATCCCATAGGATATAAGAATATTTATATTTCAGCAGATCTAAATCAGGCCATTAGTATTTTTCATTGTGTTCATTTAAGTAAGAAGGGGTTGAGGGGGCCATCAAGATGGGCAACAACATGCATTAAGCACAGGCTCCTGAACCCCCAGCAGTAATTCTTCCTTTCCCATTCTGTACCCTAGAGTGCGAAAGGGCGCCATAAATGCAAACACTAGCATTGCTGGAGCCAGCTGACTGCAGACACCGTCAAAGCAAGGGCCTGGCAGGCACGTGAGCAGAGATGGCTCACCATGAGATGTGGCCCATGCTGAAGATGGTGGGCCCCGTGGCATATCACATGTAGACCTGAGGCCCAGGGCGTGACTGGCCCTCCTCTGCTCCCCGCGGCACCCGTGGTAAGCAGCAAGCATTAGGCGGTGAAGGGCCCGCCTCAGTGCAGAGTGAAGCAGGAACCCTGCTGCTGTGTCACCCCTGCTCCACAGGGTGACACAGCAGCAGCCTGAATATCATGGCTGTGGAGAACGGTTGCTTCCGAGGAGGGGGACCTGATGGGGGTTGCCACTCCTGGTGCAGTCGTGCCCCAAAGCCTCCGGTGGGGTGCAAAACCACCTGCGGGGAGCGACAGGGTTCCCCATTTGTGGGAAGTGAGTGAGGTGAGGAGGGTGATTGCATTGACACATCTGGCCCAGGGGGGGCTGCAGTGGAAGCTGCACTGCCCCCTTACAAATTGAGAGACCACATCATCTGGAGACGGGTGCTTGAGCTGACTGCAGGGAAAAAGTTGCCTAGCAGAGAAGCCCTTGCAGGCCCACCGTACTGGACACAGTGAGGGGTAGGAGGACGCCTGAGGCAGCAGTAGCTGGAATGCAGAGAACCTCCAACTCACATCTCCTGAAAATAGGTGCTCCATCTGGGGCACGCACGGTGACAAACTTCCTGAAGACAAGAATGGGGAAGGACATGCTGATTAGGGACACACAACCGACTAAGATGCATCAATACGCTGTCCCCGGGCCAGACTTGGGGGGCCCCCACCAGCATAGGACTGTGAAGGGACACAGATAGAGCAGCCAAACCCCTCAGTGGCCCAAATCCTTGTAGCAATAGACCACTCCCTGTCCTCATTTGAAACCAAGATAGACACCAATGCTCATGATGCCAATTTTGTTTACACAGACCTGCGCAAAGTAGCAGAAACAGCGCTGGAAGCTGAACAAACAATGTCAATCCTACAACAAGAAACAAAAAATCTCGGAACTGTGGACACGGCGCTGTCGGAGACCACTAGACGACTGGAGGACGGCATTGAGGATGCAGAGAATATGTCAAGATGCTGGAACCTGTGATTTGTGGGGTTCACCGAGGGAGAAGAGAGAACTGTCCCCGAAATGTTCCTGGAGAAATGGATCACATCGACCATCTCTGTCAGCAACCTCTCACCTGCATTCGTAATAGAGAAAGCTTGTATGGCACTGGCCGCGCCGCCTGCCCTGGGGGCACCACGAAGGGCAATGATTGCTAAAATCCTTAATTATCGCGACAGAGACACAATCTTACAAGCAGTCTGGAAAGTAGACGACCCCAGATTTCAGAATCACATCATCTGCATATTTCCTTACTACACCCAGAGGGTTCAGCATCTCCGCCAGACCTTCACTGGAGTAAAGCAAAAGCTAAGGACCATGACAACAAGGAGTTCTAATCCATAATTAGAATGCTATTACTTCCATACATTGGCACACCCACGCTTTGGATGGGAGACTTTAATTGTATCCTGGAAGGACGGATAGACAGTCACTCTCCAAAAATGATGACAGCCGAACTGAAAGACACTATGCTGGAACTTAATTGCATAGAAATTTGGAGAGTGCATCACCTTGAGCAGTGGGAATTTTCATGCCACACAAGGGTGCACGACATGAACATCATAGATCAATTTCTGCTGACGGAGGAAATAACACATGGGGCGGGGGAGACGCAGTACCTGATGCAATTCCTTTTGGATCATACCTATCTAATATTGGCATGTGGGGGGGAAGTCCTAGAGTCCTGCTTTGGAGACTCCGGACTGAGACACTTCAGGACGGGGTGTTCCAGATGAACCTAGAAGGGTCTGGCAACCGAAGGGCCTGGTCACCAAGCTGTGAAATGTGGTCACTCACCTGGTAGATGAGGACCAATGTGGCTGTATCCCAGGCAGAGGCACACATATGAACTTACGGCGATTGTCCCATGGGATGCACATGGTTATGGGAAAACAGATGGAGGGGGTCATGGTGGCCCACAACATCGAAAAAGTGTTTGACTCCCTAAATTGGTAGTACCTATGGGAGGTCCTGAACCAGATGGGGTTTGGATTGCTGTTCACACGATGGGTGAAACTCCTCTATGCAACACCGATAGCCAGGCTACGCACCGGGAACATCATATCGGATATGATAGAAATAACAAGGGGCACTCTACAGGGCTGCCCACTGCTATTTACCCTGGCAGTGGAGCCACTGGTGACCTACCTCAGAAACCGGATGGATAGATGGGGTGTACAGGTTGGCCGCAGAAGACATATCATGTCACTGTACGAGGATGTCACACTTATAAACCTGTAACAGCCCGGGACCTCGGAACCCCACCTGATGCAGGCGATCGAGGGCTTAAGTGCCGCGTCCAGCCTAAGACTGAATAAACACAAGACAGTGGTCTTCCTCACAGGATGGTGATGAAGCCAGATGGACCTCCCCGATGTCGACCTGCCCTGGGAGATGCAAGCGTTTTGCTATCCGGGCCTGCAGGTGGCCCACACCCTGGAAGAGCAATATGAATATAATATGGGCAGGGTAATGTGAGGACTTAGGAGCTCAGCTGCACTCTTGAATACCCTGCCGCTTTCCATCATCGGAAGAGTGGCTCTGAGTAAAATGGTACTCAGTCCAAGATGCCTCTATACATTACGGAACTCATTTTTCACCATACCCCAAAATACATTTACAGAATTAAATAGTCTGCTAATATCACTGGTATGGTGGGGAAAAGGAGCAGGGTTAAGCTGGATGCCCTAACATTGGACATGGACAACGGGGGACTGGGAATCCCTGACTTACTGCTATAATACATAGCAGGACGCATCCAATACACAGCTCAGTGGTGCGGAGAGAGACCGAACTGGGAAAAACGGCTACTGAGCCGAGTGCTGGAGGAGTTGGACATCACATGGTACCTCATGACGGGTTCCCAGATTCCGAGGGATTGTCCGCATATTATACGACAAGTGATGGAGGCATGGGAGCTAGCAGTAAAAAAACTTCTGCACCACCCGCCATATGCCCAGCCACTAACACTATGGTGGCTGAGCCCACTACATCGGATGCACAATGGACAGAGGGCGGTTGCCAACTATTGGGAGACCTATACCAGAGGTTGGGGAGGCGAGGAGACAGTTCAACCTTGGCCCAAGTCATTTCTTACAACACCCAAAAATATCCCTATGGCCTCACTTCCCATCTGAGCCGCTGGAGTCACAGACAATGCAGCTCCTGCTGGATATTGGGTCCACGGGGCATGATCTCATGCCAGTATGTGGCTTTAAAAGGCGATCACTGAAGCAACCCTCTGGGGATACAGCACTGGTGGAATTTTGACCTGGAGGACCCATTGGCAGACAGGGAATCGAGTAGAGCCTGCCCACAAATGCAGGAGGTGGCAAGCAATGCCAGATTCAAAGTGACGGAATTAAACTTCCTGCACCGCACCTACCTCACACCCCAAAGACTCCACAGAATGTTCCCTATGCGGTACAGGGGATGCCGCAGAGCAAAGCCACCCCGGCAACTTTCCTACACATGACCTGGAGATGCCCTGACCTGGGTGATTCTTGGCAAATGATGGTAGAGACATTCATAGGTGCAATGGGGACACAACCCGAACTTACACCCAGACACTGTCTGCTCGGACTCATAACGCCCACAAAGGCTAGCATGAGAATCTGTACCCGACTCACAGCGCTGGGACTCCTACTGGTGAGAAGACGCATCTCTATACACTGGTATGCACCTTCACCTCCCCACAGACGTGAAAATGGAGGGAGGACAGGCAGGAATGGGCAATAGTGGAGCCTTGCATGTCAATGCTGCAAAGTTTAAGATTGTTCAATGTTACATGCCAATATACTTAAATAAAATTCTTTATAAAAAAAAGTGAGATAGGGTTCATTTTGTGTTTGTGTTGGCTTACCATTATAACTATATAGAGGGCTGGCGAACGAGCTTGTCCCTCACCTCTGCACCATGTTCCACTCAGAGAGGAACGGGGGAGTGATCCCAGAGGACCAAAGACTGGCCACTATAGTAGGGCTGTGCCTCCTACCGGCCCATATCATTTTTTGTGAAACTCCTGGCTACCCACCTGAGGAGTGTCATAGAGAAGCTAATCCATACTGACCAGTTGGGCTTCATGCCGCATAGGGGGGACAAGCTTAAACCTCAGACGGCTATACGTTAGCCTTGAGTACATAGAGGGGGGAGAGGAGTCGGCGGTGGTCCTGTTGCTTGACGTGGCTAAGGCCTTTGACACTATTGAATGGGAATATCTGTGGGCTGTGATGGAATGGATGGGATTTGGCCCTAACAATATGGGATGGGTGAAGCTACTCTATACTAAATTACTAGCACAGGTGCGGGTGAATGGGGTGAAGTCTTCGTTCCGGCTCCATAGGGTTACCCGGCAGGGCTGCCTGCTCTCACTGATGCTCTTCGCCTTGGCGTTGAGCCATTGACATGCTGGGTGCACACTGACCCATTGGTGAGTGGCCTTGGGTGGGGAGGAGAATGGAAAGACAAAATCTCCCCCTATGCTGTTGATATCCTGCTTAACGCTATGGAACCTGTGGTCTCTATCTCCAGACTATGGCATATTTTCCACCTCTACAGCACCTATTAGGGATACATGATTAATTGGGGGAAGTCTCTCCTGTATTCTCTGTGTGGATGGACAACACAGCGTGATCTCCCAGAGTGCTTTTGGGTGGACACAGTGGGCTTCAAATATCTGGGCCTCTATGTGACCAGGCAACCTGAACTGATCTACATGATCAACCTCTACTCAGTGTTGGATCGATTTAGAGCTGACATCCAACACTGACGGTCATTGCCACTGTCGCTCCTTGGTAGGGCAGCCATGTACACAATATTCGCACTACAGAAATTCTGCAAAACACGCTATATAAAGTACTGCCAGGGTTCTTCCAAAAGGGGAGCCAGGTAGTCCATCAGCTCCTGTGGGGTAAGGGGGCCAACTAGGATCCAGTCGCAGCCCATCCCCTGCCAAAGAGGCAGGGCGGGCTGGAGGAGGGAGATGGGACGGGTCCGGGGGGGTTTGGGGGACAAAATAAAAAAAAAACGTACCTGATTGATGCCGCCGTCCGCTCCATTGCGCTCTTCCTGCTTCTGAGACAGGCCCCAGACTGCACTACGGCCAATCATGACGCTGCAGGAGAGCAGCGTCGGGATTGGCCTGAGCGCTATGACTTTGCGCTCCCAGGCAGACTGGGAGCCTGTTCCTGCTTTCTCCAGCCCCAGCAATGCACCTGGAGCTGGAGAAAGCTTCACTGTACATGAGATGTTTGGCCGGCCTGAAACGGCCGGCCAAACACCTCATACACAGTGAAGGGACAAGGGAGTGCACTACCACTCCGCCACCACAGTGTCAAGACTCGTCAGAGTCCTGGGGGCGGGTCCATGGGGATTAAAATAAAACGGATTAGAAACCCATTTTATTATTGTTTTATTTGCGGCGGGGCGGCGCTCCTCCACCCCCATGGAGGGGCTGCTGCTGCTAGGATCGCGCTGAAGAAGCTCATGAGGGGATGGTATGATGGTGATATTGCCCTGCCTGATCTAAAAAAGAATTACTGAGCATCGCAACTGATATGGGTTAATGACTAGGTCTTTCCCTCCCTGACTGAGCCCTCAATCAGGGCAGACTGTAGGGCCCTTGACCAGAGGGGTTATCCAAGGGTGCTCTACTCCAAGCGGGATTACATGTCTCTCCCGCCTCGACATGGTGGAGGGCAACTAGATTCCTGGGATGGCAGGGCCACCTCTTCAAGATGAGAACAGTGACATGTTGGAACTCTATGGAACAGTGACATGTTGGCTGATGTACGTTCCCTTGGAGGATTTACGGGCTTGACTTTGATAGGCATTTTGGCACTTGGCGATGTATGGAGAGGGGAGGACGTGACCACCTGGGAGGTGTTGCAGACAGAATATGACATGGCCCCCGGAGAAGTCTTTAGATACCACCGGTTGCAATACGCATTGCGGACGTATGTGGTGAAAGGGCAGCCGCTTGATGAATCCTCCCCCTTAGAGGATAGCTTGCTGACAGAACACTCCTTTCTAAGGTGGTCTTCCTAACTTACAGTAAACTACTGCCTAATGCCCCCGGCCCCTTACTGAGGCTCAAGAGAACCTGGGAAGCTGAAATTGGTGAGATAGATGAGGAGGAATGGGAAGAGGTATTCCGCTCACCCAGGGGGGGGCGGTCAGAGCTCAATTCAGACTGATCCAATGAACGGATACTGAACAGATCGTACTACACGTGACAGCTTCTACACAGGATGGGTAGGGCAAGTACGGATGAGTGCGCCAGGGGCTGTGGACTGCAAGAGGGATTCCTACACATGCTCTGTGATTGCCCGAAGCTGGAGGGCTACTGGGAGGAAGTCAGCAGGGACCTTTGGGAGGGAGCTGGTCTTATGTCCGAGGTTTCACATAAAATGATTCTGCTAAGTTTCTGAGGTGAAGAATGCCCTGGAAAATTACTATCAACCTTGGGCTTTACAGTGACAAAATGAAATATAGTTTTCCTATGTAGTTTGGCTGAGCCACCAGACGTGGAAGAATGGAAATGGGACATGGATTAGTGCAAGGCCGCAGAACGCCAGGTCTATAAAGGCAGGGGCTGTCAACGTAAATGGGAAAAAATATGGAAAGAGTGGGTGGCATATTAGGGCCTATTAGACGTCCCGCTGGAAAGGGTATAGGTCCAGATGACTATACTGATTGTGCTTCCAAACTACTTAGAATGTGGGGGGGGGGACTCCTTGGGGAAACGGGATGGAGTATACAGGGCATGCTAGTGATGATTCAAATTGTATCCTGTGAGTTGCGCAGTGTTGCCACGATGTTTTGTTTGTTTTGTACTGTCATAAGCAAAATAATAAAATCGTTTTTTTTCTTTTTATTTATTTGCATCGAGAAATAAATATTGAGTTTTGGGTTAATCATTGGTTAAGATTCTAGTAATCTAAGAACTCAAGATATATTGTTGAACTTGTCTGAAATTTGTTGTGTGTTTTGTGAGACACCACATACAGACTGTGATAGGTTTTTCTGAATTAATAAGAACTTTTGAGCTGCATGTGTTCTAACCAGACTTAGATTGGTGTTTGTTTATTCTTTGGACAGAAGTAAATGCAACAGTCAAAAATCTGCCTTAGTTTGATTGACACTGCTGCAGAGGTAATGAGTTCTTCAAGCTTGTGAGATTTTTTCTTCCTCTTTCCTCTTATTTAGGTTAAGCAGGCAATATGTATTTTGTTTGTATGTGTGGTTTGTAGCTGCTGAAGGAATTGTGTATATTGTGTGCACACCAGGGTACCTCTATATGGACCCAGCCATATGCAATTCAGACTCTGCTTCAATGTAAACAGTTGAGCCCAAACTGCTGGGCCATGACCTCCCTGAACTGGAACATAAGCAATCCAGAGCTGGTTTTACCCTAGTTAGGGCTCATCAGCCAAGTATAGCTTGGTCCAGTGACACAGTGTGCACGAGACCCACGTCTGGGCATTCCCATCCCACTTAGGGCGAAATACTCAAGTATACCAAAAAGTGATAGATGGAATACTTGAATTAATCTCAGCCACTATTAATTTGTCAGGCCACATCCCAGTCCATTGATATCTTGCACACCATAACACCTCAGTTTGGACCCAGCCATATGCAAATCAGTCTACACCATGCTCCAATGGGAGCAGTCCAGCCCGAACTGCCAGGTGAGGTCCTCCCCAATTGGAACACAAGCAACCCAGGGCTCGTTAGGGGTCATCAGCCAGGTATAATTTGATTCCACTGACACATTGCTAGAACACAAGACAATACAATGAAATATAATTTTGAAGCTGCAATATGAAAAAAGACAAGAAGATTATGTTGAATAAATATTCATTAATAACCTATAATATCTAAGAAAAACTCACCAACTCAAGCATAAATCCAAAAACAATCCCACCCACAATATCCACCCATCCTTCTCCCTAAACCAAAAACAATTTCACTCACGAAACATACCCTCCCCATCGCTAGACCTGGCAAGAATCCCACCCACAACACGCACGTCCTCTCTACAACCAACAATGCCACTCACAAGAATCCAAACGTATTCCCTCCTACACACTACAATTACACAAACACCACCACCCGCCCTAGACCCAACAAGAATCCTATCCACCACAATAACCTTCACCCACACCCAAACAATAAGTATGTTAGAAAGGCCAACCTGGTACTTTCACTAGTAACGACTTTTCAAGAGCAAATTGTACGTCTGTAGCTAGTATCTGTTGCTATGTTTGATGCTGTGCCTCAAGGTGCTTGTGAAACGAGCGATTGCATGGAATTATGACCTTCATCAAGGCCACGCACACTGTGGAAAGGCTGAGGGCTGCTAGTATGGGTGCCTTTGCTTTGGCCGCAGTCAGTAGCTCTCAGCTGGTGTGCGGCTGCACAGTGATTCTTGCCATCACTGCAGGTTGGTGATTTCACTCCAGATCCGCCACTGATGGTGACTCTCCCTCCTGGCCTTTCATGAGAGTGGGCTCTGGTGGTCTCAATGAGGGAAGAAGAAAGGCCCTGATTAGTAGTACCCAACAAAGTAAGCACATTGATTTATAATGTTATCAAATCTACTGGTTCATTACATTTGCCATACTAGCTCCACCCCCCATCTCCTCGTTTATTATACTACCTGTATCTTTTTTGTATCTTCCTGTGTTGTTCTACTAATTTTATTCCTAGTTTAGGATTAGGTAAACTTTAGGGGTTGGGCTAGAGTTAGGGTAAGAGAAAGTCCAGGTTTACGGTTTGCACCACAGCAATGGTCAAAGTGGGGGTAAAGTTTGGTTTAGGGTAATAGTAATGGAAGGTGTAAGTTATGGTGTAAGAAGAAAATGGAGAAAAACGATAGCAAGGGATGGGTGCTGGATGGTACGTGGATGTCCCTGCTTGAAAAATGACAGAGACACCCTGGTGTACGAGAAAAACAGGTTAGGTTTAGGGTAAACAAGCATGTACAGTTAGGAATTAGGGCTAAGGGTTAATGGAAGGGGTCAAGTAGCCTGGCTTGTCTGACATTTCTATGAACTTCCTACTCACCAGTCCACCAAACTGAGCATTCCTAACTAGCTCACTTTACTGCTCTTCTATCTACAAAAGCGCCTCGAAGTAATTACGTTTTGCAATATGCATTATGCAAACATTATAGACATGAAGATAAACATATCCCTGCAGTCTGAAGTCGAGCAGCAGGAGATGAGGCTGCAGGAAATAATTTCCCCACTGTCAGTCAGGTATGCTCTTAGCCCCCAAAGTGGTAAAGGGGAAACACAACTATCCTTACACACAAAGAGTATCCCACCTAAGGTATTTTATAGGAAATGATGGGCAATGGCACCACGTTCCTAGAAGCGGGGAAGGAAAGAGTTCTTTTTCTTCAAATAACCCTCACACACTCTAGGGGTGTCATGCTTCATCTTCGGGTTCACCCTGACTCCTAAAGGTCAGGGTGGGCTCAACCATCTTCCAGGGAGCACTTGAAAGAAAAAGACCAGGGGACGTAAAGATGAAAAATCCTTCGACTTACTCCAAGGTATCCCTTTATTAGTGGAGTAGTTGGGGATATTAAAACTAAAAATATATTTAGGGTATTAGGATATGATGGTCCTATGACCCTATACCAACATATTTCAGCCCTACTCAATGGCCCAAATAGGTCCGGGGCTTTCTTCAGGGTGATGTGGCTCACCTCCCTGGTGCGTAAGCTCTTCGAGCTATCTTATTTTTATAGATTTAGTGCATGTACCCCTGTGCATACCAGGGCAATGTATATACTTGCCCTTTTAATTCTTTTTTCTTTTTCGAGTCCAACCTGTAATTAAAAATGGCCATGTTATTACCGTTATTAATAATACTTCAAATTATGAAAGGCCAGTGCATCATCTAGATTACCAGTGTGAGATTCTTGCTTGTGGCATGCATCACCCAGTGCATGCTATCATGATGGTCACAGTGGATATTCCATGTTAACCACCCATTGGTAATTCGTGGAGTACCTGTGTGTGAACCTTTCTCATCAAGCCTCCTTCAGTAATACACATATTGCGTACCCACAAATTTAGCGAGCAATATTGGTGTATCACTCATATTCAGTCTCATATCAATAACAATAGCTTTGGTGGTTAGTGCCTGTTTGATAATAAACACATCTGTGACTGGGGGTGAGTGTCTGAAAAGTTTCAGCGCTCCGTCCATCATCTCCTCGTGTTTGCTTTGTTCGCCCTAAGTTGGCAGGGTATGCCCAGACGTGGGTCCCTTGCTCACTTTGCCACTGGATTCAAGCTAGCCTGGCTGATGAGGGGTGTTACCCCGAAACCTGTCCCAGGATGCTTGGTTCCGGTTCAGGGAAGACCTGTCTTGGCAGTTCGGGCTGGACTGTTCCCATGAGGCACAGGGTCAAGACTGATTTGCATATTGCTGGGTCTGAACTGAGGTGGCGAAGTGAGCTACAGAACGATGATGGATTCAACCAGATCTGTGACTGGGGGTGAGTGTCTGAAAGGTTTCAGCGTTCCATCATCTCCTTGTGTTCGCCTTGATAATAAACACAACCATCCAATCTCAAATGAGAGCATTAGCATCCTTCGTTTGTAACAGCATACCTTGTGCATGAGATATGCATATTCTATGTCTTGGATTGCGCAAATTTAACGTTAATCATGCGATGGATACACACATACTACAGACATTCACTCACCAGTTGGTGTTGAATTTTCTGTTTCTCGGGAGTGGGGGAAAAAATGGTTGCCCTGTAGTCACACTCTTTGTTTTTCCAGCGGCAAAATGGGGGGAAAAAACAACATAAGAGACGGTAGATGCATTCTCATAATGTGGCAAACAGCATACCGTGGTTCCAGGGCACATTCACATAGAGACTTACTTCGTCAAGGGTCCAACCCTACTTCCATGCCTATGTGGTTCCACGTCTCTCGGCTTGTGATTACCAGATGACGGGAGGCACGTGTATTAGTGCGCGGTTACACCGCAGCTGTAGCTGATCGGCTCTCGTGTGCCCCGCCGTCTTCGGACGAGGGACTCCTTTCATGAAGTTTGTTACAGGAGACTCAGGCACTCTGTGAGGTTGTCAAGGGCAACCGCCTGGCCCCGCCAGGACTACACTGGGCCCAAGAGCTCATGGGAATGATAGTTTTTTTATATTTATCGGTGTCAGGAGTTTTAGAAGTGACGTTTTTTGGGGTACCAATTCCTACACGAGGGGAAACTGATTTTTTTATGTGTTGCACTATCTTCTATTCCAAGTTAAATGTATAACAGTCTTATGCTCAGGTGTCAGAAGTGCCGTATTGCGGACATCAATTGGTGTACGAGGGGAACCAGATTTTTCATATGTTGTGCTATCTTCTACTACACGTTACTTGCAAAGTATAGTAGTGACAGTATTGTGTAGTAGTGTTGTGCTCATCTGTATATGCAAGTGTAGTGCATAGATACTAGTGATGTTTGAGCGCATACTTTCTATCGCTATTCCTCCATGCCCCTTGGTGGTGTTATTTGCTGCTTTATCATTTACATCAGCGTAGGATGTTCATTATTGTAGTCATAGTTCGCTTATGGAGGCCTATTTTTTTGGGGGTAGCAGATTGTACCTTTAGTTAAGAGTCAACTGACTCCATGGAATATCATCGTTGAGTCCAGATCTATGTGTGTTAAGTCTGTACACCCACCGTTTTTCTTTTTCCAGCAGTTTGTGTGTTATTCCTGTGCCGTAGTTTACTTTCTCTATCACTGTCCATTTCATATCTTCAGTGTGTCCTTTCTCTACGTAATGTGCTGTTAATTTCGTAGATGTCCTTTTACATCGTATAGTACTCCTATGTTCGCTGATTCGTATTTTGACCTTTCTGGTGGTCTTCCCTACGTAGCGATGACTGCAAGGGCATGTGATCAGATAGATCACATTGTTGCTGTTGCAATTGGTGTGATGCCTCTGTTCCCAAGGAGTGGGTAGGCCTTGGTTGATTTGATTAGATTGTGTAGTAAGTGGGCATACTGTGCAGGAGCCGCATGGAAAATGTCCTCTGACTCGCGGTTTGTCCCACAGGGTAGTTTGTCTTTCCAGCGGGCCTTTCCAAGTGTTGCTGTGTACCAGCATATCCCTAATGCTCCTATTCCGTTTGAATATGAATAAGGGTTTTTTGAAGGGCAATTGGTTCAAAGTGAGGAGATGCGATTTCTTGTTTATTATCCTCTGTAGGGCATTTGAGGAGGAGTTATATGTAGTAACACATATTAGTGAATTGGTTTCTTCTTTTTAATTAGTTTCCAGCAATGCCAACCGTGGGGTGTTGCGGGCCCGTTTCTGTACTCCTTCTCCTTTAAATTTTTTGATAGTTTTTTGGATTCCTCTTTAAAACTGTGTAGGTCCGAGCAGTTTCTTCTGATCCTCAGGTATTGTCCCACTGGGAGATTTTCTCGTAAAGCTCATGGGTGGGCACTGTTAAAATGGAGCAAACTGTTACGATCCATTTGTTTCGTGTACAGTGTGCTTTCATGTTTGCCATTCTTAGCTACAATGTTTACATCCAAAAAGGAGACCATGTTTGTATTGGTGGTCATAGTGAAGCATAGGTATGTATTAAGTTGGTTGAGCCATCCCTCGAATCCTTCTGTGCTTTTCTCATCCCCGTGCCATATTACCAGGATATCATCTATGTAACGGCGCCAAAGACGAATCTCATTTTGGTAGGGGTTGTTCAGCCAGATGTTTTCTTCCTCTAACCAGCTCATGTAGAAGCAGACTATGCTTGGGGCGAATGTACTGCCCATAGAAGTTCCGTGTTGCTGTAGATAGATCTGATCTTCAAATTTGAAGACGTTTTCCATGAGGGTTAGGCGTGCTAGCATCATAATCCATTGGATGGGTGCTTGCCATAGCCAATCTTGGGCCTGTAGTATGCTGGTGATTACTCAGAAGCTTTTATCCTGTGGGACACTTGTGTATAAAGCCTCCACATCCAGGCATATCATGGTTTCTTCTGAGGGGTCATTCTCAACATCAGTCAGGATGTTTAGAAGATGTTTCATTTCTTTAATGTAGGATTTGATGTTGGTGACCAGTGGGCGGAGGAACTAGTCAGTGTATTGAGAGTGGTTCAAGAAGAGAACCAATCCCAGATACGATGGGTCTGCCCGGTGGAGGTTGTCTTCCTTTATGGATTTTAGGTATTGTATAGAACTGAGGAGTTCTCGGTTCGGGGTATTTAGAAATTTGGGACTTGGCACGATTTTCAGGAACTGTGTGCTTTGGAAGTCATATATATATATATTTTTGAAATGCCTAACTTCGGGGCTTATTATGATGGCGGGCGGACATCAGTCCGCCCCCCACCATAACAGTGATGGGACCGACCGCCAGACGTGCGGCGGTCCCACCGGCCCAATTAGGATGCACCCGCCATGCTGGCGGGCGCATCCTGCCCTTTTACCATTGCGGACGGTGCTGCTGGCTGCAGCACCGTCCGCAATGGTAAAAGGGCATGCACAGCATTTCCCTGCACCACGTGGCAGGCACCACGCGGTGCCTGCCACCTGGTGCAGAGAACGGCAGGGGGTACCATGGGTACCCCCCAAGTGCACCCCACCACCCCCCAACGAAAGGGGGGCCCACAACGGGCCCCCGTACCAAAACTCTGCATGCCTTCTTGGAAAGGCCGCTTTTTACATGTATCCTAATCTGGTGGACGGTGCCTGCTAGGCACCGCCACCATTTTAGGCACCCTGCACCGTCCACCAGGCAATCGGAACGATTGCTGGCAGCGGACGGTCTTTGCGTCCGCTGGGGACCCAGTCAGGTTCCCACCGCCATCCTAATCTGGCGGTGGTAAAAATCTGTTTGATGGCGGAAGGACCGCCACCGCAGGGCGGGGGGTTGCCACCGCCGGCCCTGCGGTGGCGGTCCTTTCCCCATCCTAGTCACCCCCTTAGTTCTTTCCCCCTGAAACCATAGAATTAAATAGTTGCAGTTTACATCAGGAGTGTTGTAATGATCAGGAACTTGATTTATTGTGTTGCCTTTCATTCTTGCTTCTGTGGTTGCTGTAAGTAAGAGCGCCAGGTGCTGCCTTCACTCTTACGGATTCCCTGCCGAATATCCTGTCCAAGGGCCATATTGTCTCTCTCTCTCTCAAGACAACCTGTAGCCGTTAGACGAGGCACACTCCTCGACTAGGTGACATCTCATAATAGGGATTTGTAAACCACCTAGAGACACTTGTATATTACCCATCTGCTCTATTATCTTAGTATAAAATAGGTAACGATTTTGTCGGAAAATGAGAAAAGGAAAAGCAAGTCCATCAACACGAGGACGAAGTGATGAAGGACAAGAGGAAAACTCAAGTGATTGAGAAACACAGGAAGGTGGAAGAACTTTGAGTTTAGTGGAAGTTAAAAGAGAAAGGGAGGGGTCATACGTAGGTATTTAAGACAGAGGGGTGAGAGGTCGTGGATGTACGCGCATTCCGTGCCCACCTGGAGCACCAAGGCCTTTTCTGATGACATCCGGATTTATGTACTCACCGATTTGCAAAAATACCTACCTGCATTTTTATCGCCAACTGAGCACGTTGAAGATGATCCTTTAAGGGGGTGTGAACAAACGTTTCCGTGGCACATTCTAAGCTTGCCACAGTTGAGCTCATGAGCTCTTTCCATGGCCATCCACGAAGCTTCTCTTGTGTTAATACTCGTTACATAGTAAGCTGCTATTAAAATACGTTTTCATTGCACACACATGGCACCTTGATGCGTCTCTTGGCAACAGCCCATTGCTGCAGAGACTAATAATACCAGTCTCAATGCTGCTCCATTTCAGAAAGAGGTGAGGTCAAGTTGATCCCTTGGAAAGATTCGCCTTTGGACTTCCGTGTGCACACAGGCGTCAGCAGTAGGTATGTGAAACGCACACACAGTCTTTTATGAAAGGGTAAAAAGGGTAATTCAATTGGATTGAGAATTCTGCGCACTCCTATTCTCCAGATCGAAATAAGAGGAGATGCTAGCTAGCGAGGCAAAATAAACTACGAATGAATAGAAGTGCTTTCAGAATGTAAATGCCAGTTTGTGTTAAGCATATCTCAGCAATAAAAAAGATCTAATCAGGGTTATGTCACTTCCCGAGAGGAGAAAGATAAAACACAGACGAAATGACTGACGCTGAAAGAAAAAAAAGGTTAGTAGTTTTATAAGAAGTGTTGGTGATGCAGAGGTATTAATTCCCTATTGACTAATTTCATGATCTAATTAGAAGAAAAGCACACCAGAGAACTTGCTGTGTGACATCTCCAGGGAGGACATCCGAGACTGCGGAATCAGGAGGCTTGAGTTATACTTTCAGAAAACAAGGAAAGGAAACAAACAAACAATGCGACATTGGAGCACAGTGCATTCGATCAGCAAGGCCTACTTGAAACCAAAATGAAGCGACGTCAATGTTTGTTTGTTGAAAAACAATACAGCTGCTGCTGAACAGCAAAGGACACAAGAAGCAAGTCAATCTGAATTCCTTATGCAACCAATATCATAATTTACTATCACAGATGGCTCCATTACTAAATAGATGGCAGCCATCTATACCTCCTGACCCTCCAACGAGAGGGTGGGGCTAGTTATCATACAGGCAATAAAATAACTCATGACGGGGCATATTATCAACGGCCAGCGATAATTATCGCTGGCCGTGCTTAGTGATAATAGTCCTATCGCAGGCTATCTCTGGAAATTATCGCCCTGGTAGCGCGTTATTAACAACGCGTTACTCCAGGGCGATAAAAATTCCAGAGATAGTGAGGTTATCGCCGTTTTGCAGGGAACATCGCTGGTTTTCCAGCGATGTTCCCTGCAAAACGGCGAGTAACTCTGCTGATACGACCCTGTGGTCGTATCAGCAGAATCCACCCCCTATGTTAGGGATGGTTAAGTCAGGATTTTAGCAGACGTTAGATTTTGGCAAAACGGCCGTTTTCGCCAAAATCTAACCTCTGCTAAAATCATGTGGGCTGCCTTGTAAATATCGCAATGTGAACATCAGCGATATTTGCAACGTAGTCCATCCGGGTACGCCTAGTAACGCCCACTTTGCATCTCATTAGAGATGCAAAGATGGGCGTTGGAGAAAGGGCGATAATGCAAGGATTCACGCGATAGCGTGACCTTGCTGATTAGGCAATAAAATTATCGCCGCTTTTCGTCCGAAAACGGACGCAAAAGCGGCGATAATTGTTTATCGCCTCGTTGATAATATGCCCCGCCATTTATTGCAGGGAATTGAAATGGACTGTAGCTGAGGATAGTTTCTGTTGTTGAAAGCATATTGTCTACAATACAGTCCATACAGTAGGCTTTGGGTCAGCCCCTTGTTCATGATTCGATGACGTTCTTGTCCATCTCAATTCTTTGTTCTTTATTGGATGGCCCTCCTCCCTTTTCTTTTATCTGTCCCACCCACGGAGCATTGCTGCTTTACGTTGGTTCTGATTGAATGAGTTGTACCATTCTACTGCTGCCTTGAGGAGACTCTTTTATTTCTTATTCACCATGGAAGTGCATGTCTTCATCCTTGCGCTCTAACTCATCCATCCACTTCTTCCTAGAATCTCCACCCTCCCAGCTCTCTCTTTCTGCTTTCCCCACCCATGCTAGTATGGTGCTCCCCTTGTCCTGCTCCCTGTTTTTTAAATTCCTTTTTTTCTCTATACCCCCCACCCAACCCCGACTTGTCTGGTGCTCCCCCACCCCTTGACATCCCGATATCCATATTTTTTATTTTTCTGCCAGTTTGGCATTTTAAAATAGCCTTCGAAAATGTTGGAACAGTAAAGTAAAAAATGGCAAAGTGTCCGCTGTTGCATCAAGATGCAATCCCATACAAGTGGTGGATATCTTAGAATGCTTTTTCTCTGGAGTGTTTTTTTTGTATCAAAAAAATTCCAAGACGACTCCACATGCATGCCTGTGCGCACATATCTTGGAACAAACCAATGTCTATTTTAGCTTTTTTATTTTATCGTTCCAACATTGCTAATGGCCTTTTTAGAACAGGAAAAATAAAATAATAAAATGCAGAAGTGCCAATGCAAAGAAGCCTTGGCAAAGCCAATAGGTTGGCAATCGCCTTTTAAATGTGAGACCTATTGGCTTTGCCAATGCTTGTCGGGGTATGAGACCCACTTAGACTTTTGCACGTCATCCCAGTCACTTCAATCAAATTAATACAGGGGATCACACATTCTCAAACAGGGGAAAGAGTAAATGGGGTTCTCAGCAAAGCTCACCTCTCGAATATGTAGGCTTCTCTGTACAAACCGCTTAGCCTATGTCCCACATTCTCATGGGAAAGGACCTAAGGATTATTGTAATCAAACCAGAGTGCCACTATTTCCCAGAGTCTCTAATCACCACACTCAAGTCATGAGCAATCGATCCTCGGTCAATAGAAAAATGTAAAAGTTCTTTAAAACATCAATGAATACACATAAAACACCACGAAGATATTCTAAGTTCAGACTCACTTTACATTCACACCGACACAAAACCATGTCGAAACTTAACATTGATCAAACGTTCTACTAACCACACTCAACCAAACACCAGGAAAACACATATATTATCAAACAATATATCTTCATGTTTGATAAATGGCCTTCCCAGATCCACACAAACTGTGCCCATGCAGAGAACATGTTGTGATGCCATCACAGACATATCTATAGAAATGCAAAATAATAGAACATAACACATTTTCCACCAAATGCTTCCTCTTTTTCGCCTGTTCCCACTGCCCTCCCCGTTGTTCTCTGTGCTGTTGGAGTTCTTCTTGCAACCCAGCTATTCCCGTGCATCTGAGCACTGGGCCTGCAGAACCTACACTGCCATCTCCCTGTTACAGTCCATCCCTGACCATGGATCTCCCTGCTGCCCCAGCTGCATCCATGCAGCTGCCTCCCGCTTGCACTTTGTCACTCAGTGCAAGTGGACTCTCCGGAAATCTCTCAATACCATCAAAAACACACACTGAGCTAACCTTATGGCTCATGAGCTACTCTTACAATCGGCATTGAGGGTAATCCCTCAGCAAACGCTTGGAATTGTAGGGGAGCTACATAGGAGCACCGTCTTCCTTGTAAGTACGGATGAGGAGGGGAAGGACTCAACGGGGAAGGAACAATGCATAGAGCATTTGGGTGACAGAGGGAAGACCCACTGAAATACCAGATAAGGTTTAGCATGCTAAATGAGGAGGAGGACCACTGGGGTATGTAAGGAGGACACTTATTGGTAATGGTGTTACTTTTCCCTTCTAGGAGTAAAGGAGAGTGTTGAAACAGCTAAGGACTAAGGAGGTGAGAAAAGGTCCGCAGGGAGTAGCATGGCTGGATCTTCATGATGGAAGATATCTCAAACTAAGTATCTCAAAGAAAGTGGCATGTAAAAACTGAAGGGGCCCTGTATTTCTAATCATATTTCTACCCTTAAGTGGAAGGGGAACACACAATACATACCCACAGATGGGCTTCCCATCATTGGTGTTTTCCCTCACACAAACTAGTAGGGATGAGTAGGGTAAGGAATGCGAAATTGTTCTCAAATTTTCCTTCACTGACTCCTATCACTTGACTGTACTCATCGCCTCAACACTAATGATCCTGACTGTCATATCTCTTGCAGTGTGCTATAAGAATAGAGTCTAAAAAAGAGAAAGAAATGGAAAGATGGAAAGTGGTGAAAAAGGGTAAAAATGTGTCTGGCATAGGCTGTATAGTTCGAAGTAACCTATGTAACTTATTTTAAGAGTATCAGCGCCTTTCACTGCATTGCACGTTTCAGAGCGTTGGATAATTCACTTGTGTTACCTCTATCTTCTGATTCTGTTCTAACCTACGAAGATGTGTTAAATTCTTGTCTTCCACATTCACCAAAGCAAACCCTAGTAAGGAATCTTACACAAAGCGAGTCCCCACATTATAGAACACATTCCCGTCAGTTGCGCCTATCAAATCCCAGGTAAAAGATGAAAAAACGTGGAAAATAAAAAAACATTAAGTTCAAATTATCATACTCTCCTTCTCAGCTTCAGCCTTTACGGATACGGAAGGGGAGAAAATTAAAGCAGAGACACATTTAAAAAAAAGGCAGCGAAAGATAAGATTTCACCCATCATGAGTGGATTGTCAGCAAAACACAATCACTCACCAGTCGAGTCACTTAATCCGGAGGCAATATCATTTGTATTATTTCCCTCTAGATCTATTATTTTAGATGCAGATAGCAATTTAATGAATTGCATCCAAATAACAGAGAGATAACAACACAGTCATGCCCTCCGCAGTATTGGTCCACAGCAATGTTCAATCCACTTTACTTTCAGACATTTGTCCCCAATCAGTAATCTAGGATACGATTTCACACAAAAATGTTATCAAACACGGCCCTAAACATCTGATTGATGAAATGTGTCCATCTTGCATATAAAAGGTTTAGGCCCTTAGGTGGCGTCCCAGGTGGCTATGTCATTCAATCTTTAAAGATCTTGGGCAGCTACTGTCACCCGGCTCACCCTGAATGCTTCTATTAACCCGCCACAGGTCTTTCCTATGGGTAAGGGGTGCTGGTTCTTAATCCCCTGCATATGAAATTGAGAAACATGTCAAAGAAATCAGAAGCATCCAAGAAAAAGACCAACCAGGGTAGCTGGGCACTTCACATGGGAGCATGAGTAAAAATGAGTCCACATTGAACCGTACCCAACAACAACACACCCTTGAGTGATGCAAACAGGAGGGAGTCTATTTTGTGGATCACTCTGCTGTTATCTGTGTTTGTTTTTATATTGCACCAGCAATTTATCAGACTATTGCTTTGTTAATAATGAGGAACAATTTGCTGCTATTCTGTCTGAAGTCAGCCGGATGGGACATACTTTAAGTTCATTTGTTTCTGTAAAAACGGCTATCTTAAGGCATTTGCACTTTATCTAACTTTTGAGCTGCTACCAATGAGGAATAACTAACCGCTATTTGTATCTAGCCCACTAGCGCAGTATCACCAGTATGTTTTAATTTGCTGATTACACTGTCTTAATATGGACGGACCCGGCTGTCGCTTTATTAATTGAACGTGTTTTTAACAAACATAGTCATAAAGCAGTTTTTAACGTTGTAATATGTAATATGAACTCAGCGTTCTTTTCCAATTGTAAAGGTTTTAAATAACCACAAACATGGTAGTAATTTACTGTCGTGGAATAAGAGAAACTAAACTTTGTCATCTTAGGAAGTTATACTTCCCGCGTGACCAGCTAGGTTGGGTAACGACTGTGTTATATCTCACAAGGATACTCAGTTAGTCTGATTTCTAATGGGTGCATCAATATAATTAGCTGGAACATTGTTGAATTGTGGACATAAACCATGGGGACCTTACTTTGCTCCCAGATGCCTACATAATTTGTCTTTAAGAGACCTGAATGACAAACGATTTGATCTGTATAGCTACCAAGTATATGGGACAAATACTAAAGTTACTCTCAAAGGGTCATGCAAAAGGTGGTTTGGCTATTTCCCTGAAAATAAGGTTAACTGGAACTGTGAAGGACTATGATCTAAACAACAGGAGCCCTTGACTCTGAAAATTACTCTCACGACAAGTCCAAATTGAGCAATATAGAACGTTTAAAACCTAATATGTATGTTGCTACTGGGATAACATATGATAAAGACATTTGTAAAATTAGTGAATTTACTATTGGACCTGTACAAACCATATATGATCTACAAATTGTGTTTAGCTGGTGTGTTTACTCAATACAAGTATGTATGAAAATAGTGACCTCACTACATTTGATGAGGTATTGGAAGTACCTCTATCTCTCCTTTCAAATCATTACCTTGATAGTGGAGGCCAACACTTACTAGACTGGTCTTTTATTATGAATTTGGCCTTATTAAATGGTAGACCAACGGGAACCAGGCAGGTTTCTTTACAAGAGTCTCTGGAGGTAGGAAGGCCTTCATAGATTATGTTTTCTTAAGTTAGGATCTAGAAGATCGTGTATTTATCAATAAGTGCGGGACACGACTTCAAGCGATCATATGCCATTAAACACACAATGTCAGTAAATAAACATGATTTGGCATGTGTGTCAAATCAGTTGCGCAAACGTTTTAGTCACAAGGTTAATGTTGTCATGTGGAATAAAACAACTAAAGTTAATCTAGCGTGGGATGTGTTAGACTGTGCTAATTAATTAATAGATACAAACCCTGATTGTGTTGTATGAATTGCTGGAAGATAAGGTTGTACATTTTGTTACACCTAAGATACATCAAAGTGAAAAGCTCAGGCGCTTAAGAACTGCATCAACAGAAAACCAAAAGAAATTAATGGAAACAATGAAAGCTATTGAAAGGAATATTATGATATTGAGAAATTGGCACTCTATACAACAAGCTCTATCCGCAAAGAACATACATACATTCTACAAACTTGTCACACAGTTTACATTATCTATAAAAATCTGTCTGTTAGCGAATCACAATGGTTGTATTACTTATCTACATTGTATGGCAACAATTTTAGTGTTCAGTTTTCACTGAATAATTCTGCTCATGTTTCAAATCATAATTCTATTTGGAACAAAATGGCACAAGACATTCACAAAATAATCTGCAAAGCAAAAGCGCCAAAGGCTCAATGACCGGATAAAATACCAGTTATGGTCTACCAATCTCTGACCATTTATTGGACAAATGATCATTCACAAATTATGTTCAGACTGCATTATGTATCTGACAATTTCTCCTTCCTGGCAAGGGAGTTAATTATCCTAATTCATTATTTTTTTAAATTGAGAACTCAGCCTACTAGTTATCAGCCAATATGATTGGTTGATGCTACAGGCAAATTATTTGCTGAATGCTTGTTACAAAATCTTAAAGCAGGGTAAAAGAAAAGCAGCTAATACAGACACACCAAGGTTGCTTTCAAGCCAAATGTAGTAATATGGACAATGCAGTGGCCTTAAAGTTAATACTTGAGTGCAGTATGTGGAATAAACAAAAAAAAAATGCTTCCTTCGTTGATCTTTATACATTTGATAAAGTAGACAGAAATCTACTTTGATGTAAACTACTCACTTGGAGTATTCCATATGGTCTTCTAAAACTCATTAATATATTACATCATACTAATACTTGGGTTTGAGTTTATCCAGGTTCTAGTAAAGAATTCACCAAGAAACTTGCCCCAGGTAATGGGCTCAACCAACGAAGTGTTTTTGACCCTCCTTTGCTTTCATTGTGTATGGCAGACTTTCTCTATGGCATTAGTTAAGTGTCATCGTTTTATGCCAACGTTAGGTAGCTGTCCGCTACCAGTATTTATGTATGCAGGCCATGTGTGTTATTAAAAAATACCCCAATCGGTTTACAGCAACAGCTACTGATTGTTAATGGATATATACCATCACATAAATTAATAATAAAGTTGAAGAAAACCATGCCAACGGGTGGTTTCTCAAACATTGATAGAAGTCATCAGTTCTTATCTGGGACTAACTTTCCAAAATATTCTACCCTTCTGTTGACATATCCAGAACTAAAAGAAAAAAAGCTACCTAAATTGGATTTGGTTTATTGCAATTTATTTTGTTGGAATGAAGAAATGGAACATGCTACCTCCTTTTTCAGTTCACAGTGCAAAAATACCAGCATTAAGCCTATATGGCTTAGAAGTTACAGATTCAGGTCCATAGCTGAAATTTAAAACGTAGAAGGAACTCTTTGGAAGCATATTGATCAGTTAGGAAGGGCCTTTCAATAGAAGCAAAAGTCTGGAGCCAGTCTTAATTGGATTAAGCTTCAAAGGTTAAGACCTGATTAGTCAATTAATTCTATCTATAGTACTTTCATCTGTGGCCAAATGCAACGTCATTTTGCAGCCAAGCTTTATGCAGAAGTTAGAAGGTTCTTTATAAATTTTATGTTTTGAGGAATGCAAGTTGCAAACAATCGGTGGATTAGTAACCAGAAAGATATTGGTTGTAAATTCTTCAAATGTCCAACATAAGTTTGGAACCATGCATTTTTTTCTTCTCAGGTTGAAAACCCCTAGACTCTGAATTTTATTTCCTTTATACAATACATTTAAAATGTACACTGTTTTAGAGGTCATGTATTTATTTTAAGAGCAAATACAGTGAATATGAGCTATAGATTATATAAGGAGTTTTTCAAATTTTTTAATTTATAATAATGTTTCTTATAATTTTATATTGTATTTGTGTCTGGGTGAACTTGCAATATAAAAAGAAATCAATAAATAAAAAAGCAGATTCATTAAGATATTTTATTTGACTCCATTAACATCACAAGATATTCACTGTCCCAAGTGAGTGGAGGTGTTGTATATGTTGTATATGGTTTTTCATGTGAATGTCAACATTTGGGATACCCCAAATGGACTCAAAGTGTAAGCATGAAAAACACCTTTCAGGAGCACCTAAATTTAAAGGAACCTTAGTATGAAAATATTGTGAGATCTTAAGGAAGTTCTTTATGATGAGACACAAGGAACCCCATGTTGGAAACAGATGTCTCTTCAAATTAGTTATTTTTTGGTTCCCTTTTATTTTTACTTCAAAGATGCAACTGAAAAGTAACTCATCAAATTTTATTCAGTTAACCACTTGTTTATCTTGGACGCTCTTAAAACTGGAAAAGCCACCACTGTACAGATTTTGCAGAGCCTGGTGGAAGGCTACACATATGCCAAGAAAAGGCCAAGGTATGGGAACGTCCACTGCATGGTGTACAGTTGTGTTCCTCTGTCCTGAGTGCCCAACTTTATCTGGTAAAAAAAATGTGTCAAATAATAAAGTAAATTAATTTTATATATTTATTTTATGTGTAGAACTAAAGAAAAATGCTTCAACACTAGTAACTTAATTTTGAATTAAAATTTAAATTAATGTAACTATATTAAAGTAAATTAACATGATTTTTCTCAAGTTTACAGTATTTTAAAGTTCTCAGGTAAAATAAATTTCCACCTAAAGGATTAATAATTACTAAAAGTGATGTGTAGAATTAAAAGGTTTGTAATTATATTTAATAAAATGTATTAGTAAAATAAACCAACAAATGTTATTAAATAATTTATAATCACATAATATATACTATTTTTATATGTTTTACATTCAATGATATTAAATTATGTTTTTAACTACTTTAAATATTTTAGGTTAATTTAACATTATTTCCTATGGGGTTTATTTTAAGTCCCTAGCACCATTATTTCTTATGGGATGGTGGTTGTAGTACCATTGGTTGACCATGTGCAGTACTGGCCTTACTACTGTTTTTAGGTCGAGCCTAGCGGCAGTGCGCATGCGCTGCTCGCTCTGCGAGACTGCTGTAGTAGTGTAAGGGAGAGAAGCCGCACCCACTCTCTTCCCATATTTTTCATTGACTTGTGTTATTGTCTTTCATAAATGCTGCCTTCGGATACGTTAATAGGCTGGTTAGTCCCTAATTAGTATGGCCTTGTCTTCATTTGTACCCTCCCATGGTTACTGGCCCCTTTACTTCGGTTGTTACACAGGACCTGTTATTTAGTCTGTAAGCACTATTTACTTTACTGAGTTTCTCTTACTGCAGGCCGGACATGCGCAGCAGCATCTGAAACTGCTTGTGTTTTTTTAAGCAGCGCGGCCGCCCCGTAACACAGGCGCCTGCTTTCAATCACTTTAACCCGGCATTATCTCGTGTCAGTTTCAACCCCCCTCCAAATATAATGGATTTAGAATGATTAGCAAATAAAGTCATGTGAATTCCAGGTAGCTTATAATCCTGTGCTAATGGGCGGAAGCTGACAACAGCACATCTGTGTTACATGTCATCTGTACTAAAGCCACCTGACGGGTTGTTTTCAAAAGTCTGTTTTATTAACAACAACAACAGCACCACCAATACCACCACCACCAATACCACCACCACCAAAACCACCAGCATCAATACCACCACCTCCACCAATACCAACACCACCAATACCACCACCACCAATAGCACCACCACCGCCAATACCACCACCACCGCCAATACCACCACCACCACCACCAACACCACCACCACTACCACCACCACCAATACCACCACCACCACCAATACCACCACCACCACCATCAAAACCACCAATACCACCACCAATACCACTACCACCACCAATACCACCACCAATACCACCACCAATACCACCACCACAACCAATAGCACCACCATCAATACCACCACCAATACCACCACCACCAATACCACCACCAATACCACCACTGCCAATACCACCACCAATTCCACCACCACCACCACCATCAATACCACCACCTCCACCTCCACCAATACCACCACCACCAACACCACCACCAATACCACCACCACCAATACCACCACCACCACCACCAATACCACCACCACCAATACCACCAATACCACCACCAATACCACCACCACCAATACCGCCACCAATACCACCTTCACCAATACCACCACCACCATCAATACCACCACCTCCACCACTACCAATACCACCACCAATACCACCACCACCAATACCACCAACACCACCACCAATACCACCACCACCAATACCACCACCATCAATACCAATACCACCACCACCACCAATACCACCACCACCACCAATACCAACACCACCAATACCACCACCAACACCAATACCACCGCCAATGCCAATACCACCACCAATACCACCAATACCACCACCACCAATACCACCACCACCAATACCACCACCAATACCATGACCACCACCAATGCCACCACCACCAATACCAGTACCACCATCAATACCACCACCAATACCATCACCACCACCAATACCACCACCAATACCACCACTAATACCACCACCACCACCAATACCACCACCACCACCAATACTATCACCACCACCAATATCATCACCACCAATACCACCAGCACCAATACCACCACCACCATCAATACCACCACCTCCACCAATACCACCATCACCAACACCACCAATACCACCACCACCAATCGCACCACCACCGCCAATACCACAACCAATACCACCACCACCGCCAATACCACCACCACCAATACCACCACCACCAATACCACCACCACCAACACCACCACCATCAACACCACCAATACCACCACCAATACCAATACCACTACAACCACCAATACCACCACCACAACCAATAGCACCACCATCAATACCACCACCAATACCACCATCTCCAATACCACCACCAATACCACCACCACCAATTCCACCACCACCATCAATACCACCACCTCCACCACCACCAATACCACCACCACCACCACCAACACCAATACCACCACCACCACCAATACCACCACCAATACCACCACCACCAATTCCGCCACCAATACCGCCACCAATACCACCACCACATCCATCAATACCACCACCTCCACCAATACCACCACCAATACGACCACCATCAAAATCACCACCACCAATACCAACACCACCAATACCACCACCACCACCAATACCACCACCACCAATACCAATACCACCACCAATACCACCACCAATACCAACACCACCAATACCACCACCACCAATACCACCACCAACACCAATACCACCGCCAATGCCAATACCACCACCAATACCACCAACACCACCACCAATACCACCAGTACCAATACCACCACCACCAATACCACCACCAATGCCACAACCACCACTAATACCACCACCATCAATACCACCACCACCAATACCACCACCGATACCCCCAACACCAATACCACCGCCACCACCAATACCACCACCACCAATACCACTACCGCCATCAATACCACCACCAATACCACCACCACCACCACCACCACAATACCACCACCAATACCACCACTAATACCACCACCACCACCAATACCACCACCACCACCAATACTACCACCACCACCAATATCATCACCACCAATACCACCACCAACACCACTACCACCACCAATACCACCACCACCAATACCACAACCAATACCACCACCACCAATACCATCACTACCACCACCAACACCACCAATGTCACCACCACCACCAATACCACCTCCAACACCAATACCACCACCACCATCAATACCACCATCAATACCACCACCAATACCACCACTAATAGCACCACCACCACTACCACCACCAATACCACCACCAATACCACCACCACCAATACCACCACCACCAATACCACCACCAACACCACCATCTCCAACACCACTAATACCACCACCAGTACCACCAATACCACTACCACCACCAATACCACACCAATACCACGACTAATACCACCACCACCAATACCACCACCACCAATACCACCACCAATACCACCACCAATACCACCACCATCAATACCACCACCAATACCACCACCACCAATACCACCACCACCAACACCACTACCAATACCACCACCACCAATACCACCACCAATACCATCACCACCACCAATACCAATACCACCACCACCAATACCACCACCACCACCAATACCAACACCACCAATACCACCACCAATACCAACACCAGCAATAAGACCACCACCAATACCACTACCAATACCACCACCAATACCACCAACACCAATAACACCACCACCAATACCACCACCAATACCACCACCAGCACCAATACCACCACCGCCAATACCAATACCACCACCAATACCACCACCACCAATACCACAACAACCAATGCCAATACCACCTCCACCAATACCACCACCACTAATACCACCACCACAAATACCACCACCAATACCACCACCAATACCACCACCATCAATACCACCACCACCACCAATACCACCATCAACACCAATACCACCACCAATACCACCACCACCACCAATACCACCACTAATACCACCAAAACCACCACCACCACCAATAGCACCACCACCACCAATAGCACCACCACCACTACCTCCACCAATACCACCACCACCAATACCACCACCAATACCACCACCATCACCAATACCACCACCAATACCACCACCACCAACACCACCAATACCACCACTAATACCACCAATACCACCACCACCACCAATAGCACCACCACCTCCAATATCACCACCACCAATACCACCACCACCAATTCCACCACCACCAATACCACCACCACCACCAATACCACCACTAATACCACCACCACCACCACCACCAATACCACCACCACCACCACTACCACCACCAATACCACCACCAATACCACCACCACCAATACCACCACCACCACCACCACCAATACCACCACAAACACCACCATCACCAACACCACTAATACCACCAGTACCACCACCACCAATACCACTACCACCACCACCACCAATACCACCACCAATACCACCACAACTAATACCACCACCACCAATACCACCACCACCAATACAACCACCAATACCACCACCAATACCACCACCACCACCACCACCAATACCACCACCATCAATACCACCACCTCCACCGCCACCAATACCACCACCACCAATACCACCACCATCCACCACTACCAATACCACCACCACCAATACCACCACCAATACCACCACCACCACCAATACCAATACCACCACCACCAATACCACCACCAATACCAACACCAGCAATAATACCACCACCAATACCACCACCAATACCACTACCAATACCACCACCAATACCACCACCACCAATACCACCACCACCAATACCACCACCAGCACCAATACCACCACCACCAATACCAATACCAGCACCGCCAATACCAATACCACCACCAATACCACCACCACCAATACCAATACCACAACCACCAATGCCAATACCACCTCCACCAATACCACCACCACCACTAATACCACCACCACAAATACCACCACCAATACCACCACCACCACCAATACCACCACCAATACCACCACCACCAATACCACCACCACCACCACCAATACCACCATCAACACCAATACCACCACCAATACCACCACCAATACTACTTCTAATAACACCAATACCACCACCACCACCAATAGCACCACCACCTCCAATATCACCACCACCAATACCACCACCACCAATTCCACCACCACCAATACCACCACCACCACCTCCACCAATACCACCACCAATACCAATACCACCAACAAAACCAATACCACCACCAATACCACCACCACCAATACCACTACCACCAATACCACCACCACCACCAATACCACCACCACCACCAATACCCCACCACCAATACCACCACCAATACCACCACCACCAATACCAATATCAATACCACCACCAATACCACCACCACCAATACCAATACCACAACCACCAATGCCAATACCACCTCCACCAATACCACCACCACCACTAATACCACACCACAAATACCACCACCAATACCACCACCACCACCAATACCACCACCAATACCACCACCACCAATACCACCACCACCACCAATACCACCATCAACACCAATACCACCACCAATACCACCACCAATACTACTTCTAATAACACCAATAACACCACCACCACCAATAGCACCACCACCTCCAATATCACCACCACCAATACCACCACCAATTCCACCACCACCAATACCACCACCACCACCTCCACCAATACCACCACCAATACCAATACCACCAACAAAACCAATACCACCACCAATACCACCACCACCAATACCACTACCACCAATACCACCACCACCACCAATACCCCACCACCAATACCACCACCAATACCACCACCACCAATACCAATATCAATACCACCACCAATACCAATACCACCACCACCAATACCAATACCACCACCACCAATACCAATACTGCCACCACCAATACCACCACCACCAATACCTGTACCACCACCACCAACACCAATACCACCACCAATACCAATACCGCCACCACCAATACCACCACCTCTACCAATAACACCACCACCAATACCACCAATGCCACCACCACCAATACCACCACTACCACCAATACCACCACCACCAATACAACCACCACCAATACCAATACTACCACCACCAATACCAATACCACCAGCGCAGCGCCTCTCGCTCCCTAGTAATAGCAGTGGCACTGTATGAGGACGGAGCTGCAGCCTAGACCTTCCCTCCCTCCCTCCATGCCTGCCATACAGCACAGCCCACCCTGCACCAGGAGGTGAAGCTAAGGCCCTACTACAGCTGGAGTGTTTTTTATTAGGCCAAAGATAGCAATGACATTACACAATGCCACACTGCACACTCAAATCACGGAGAGGGCAGGAAATAGCCCCACCCTCCCACTCTTCCTCCTGAGCCACGACAGTGTAATCACAGAGCGAGAGGTGTTGGAGCGCTTTGTTAGTGTTTATAGCTCGGATCATATGTAACTCTCACTTCACACTTTGTGTCTGTGTAATTTACAACACTTATACATCTTCTTCACTGCACTATTTATCACTACTTTGAAGACGTCGCAGGCCGGTCTCTTCCTCTGATATTTACAATCTAACAAGCGGTCAAGAAGGCTATTTATTGCAATGCAATAGGTCTCGCGTTTGCGAGAGTTTAAGCAATTAGTATTGTAAATGACAATGCCTTTTATTTATGTTTTAAAACCCAAAATATAAATAAAAGGCATTGTCATTTACAATGCCAATAGCTCATACTCCCGTGAATGCGAGATCTATTGCATTGCAAATGCTTGTTTTTCTTTTAGTAGTAACACTGGGGATGAAGATGTGTAAGTTTACACTTTTGAGTAACTTTACACTTAGATTTTGTAAATAGCCAAAAGTAGTAACATCACTGAAAAGTGTAAGAATAAATTACATGTGTGAATTACTCACTAATGTAATTTACCTTTGTGAAGCGCCATGTTTGTCTCTAACAGGTCTGCTTGCAGTTCATAAGATAGCTGTGTGTGTTTTTGTCCAATGCTTTCAGAAAACTTGGAAGTCATTAAATCGTACAAGGGCTTCACTCAATCAGCATTATGTAGCAAGTATGCTCTACTAAAGTTGAGAAATCCCATTAAGTCTTTTCGTTTTCTCAGTGAATTTGGCAGTTGTAAAATAGCACACTTCTGAAGGAAGTCAGGCTCTGTAGGAAGTCAGTCATGGATAATTCATATCCAAGAAAAATCAAATTTAAATATGCAATTTTAGATTTCTTAAAGTAAATTTTACTACATGTATTGAGTTAGCAAAGTTACTATTCTATCCACCCTAGCCAGATGTTCAGTCAAGTCTTTATCAGTAATGTATATATCATCTATATGACAGCTTCTCAGGATCTTCCTGTAAGATCTCCATAATTATTGCTGCAAAAAGCCCAGGGCTATTTTTATACCCCATGGACAATCTTGTATATTCGTACTGAAAACCACTGAAGGAAAAGTGGCTACATACTGAGATTTAGGTGCTATATTCTAGCTGAAAAACCTATTGGAAAGGTCCAAAATTGTTTTATATTTTTTCTTATCAGATTCATTAGTCCAGCACTATCAGTGTTTTATACAGCATGTGTATGTGCATTCAAATTTCCATTATCTAAGACTACTCTGTATGAATTATCATGCTTCAATACTGGAAAAAGAGGGGTGCTCATTTTGGAATTACAATGCACTATCATACCTTGATATTGTAGCTGATCTAAAATAACTTTTATATTGGGCTTAGCTTCTGGCTTCATATTGATCCTGCACTTCCGACTCACTCCTTTATGGAATCACACCTGGAACAGACTCTTTGTCCCATTCAGCTTGATTTCTATACAATACAGGAGCCTGTTTCAAAACCCACTCACATGCATATTTTTTTTCCTACATTTTTCATGTTCTAAGGAGGAAAATGCTGACATGATTACGGCGACATGATCACATCAAGGTGCACACCAAAAAAAAGTTGGAGGCCATTCATCCTCTGCAAGCATGCTATCATAAGCCTCCGTCAAATCAGGCCAAAATATAGCTCTTATTTTGCGGGGTATATCATCCTCAATTTGCTTTTCCACATTATAAACCCAATCTGGAGGGTTTACACGCCCATTCAGCTCAACCTATATGTACTCTTTAGTTGGAGCCACCGAAAAAGCGCTACTGCCAAGTCTCATTCTGCAGACATATCTGTAGTTTGCAGGGCATTCTTTGCTAGACCTGCCTTTATTGTTCATAAAGTGAATCTTTTGGTCTGAACCTTTCTCTTCTTTCTTGACACTCACCCCAGCCTCACATGCTGATTTGCTTTGTCCTTTCTGTGGTCCCTCAATTATTTCCACCTGTGCTGAACACTTGCATCAGAGTAGATGCAGTCTTGGTTCTTTTGTTTTACCTTCTGCTTCTTTTCAGTCTGCAGCCCAGTGTTCTCCTTGCTGAAACCCTCAACCTCTTTTGTAGATTTGCAATGCAGTTTAAGAGCCTCTGAACCAAAGGTATCAAGGCCCATAGAGGTATAAACATCGAAAATTATTTTTGGAAGTTCTGTTTCTTGATCCTGAAGGGGAACTGCTGCTCACTCACTGCCAGAACTGTGGCTTCCAGTGGCGGCTCACATAGGGTGTGCTGCGGGGCGGTGGGGCGGGGAGGGGCAGGTTGGGGGTAGTAAACTCGGACATACGACGGAAAGGAGGAAAGTAATTATTACGTTCCTCTGTTTCGTTGTATGTCCGAGTTTACTACCTCCCCACCCTGCCCCTGCCCCTCCCCCGCTCCACAGCACGCCCTATGCGAGCCGCCACTGGTGGCTCCCCCACACATGTTACTCAAGACTAGCAAGCAAACTGCCTCCAAAAAGATCATCAATTTCATCCCCAGATCCATGCTTCATACGCATTCGGTACTTAATTTAACGGGAGACAACGTTTACAACTAATGTGAGACAACGCATTCCATTACAACGCAAGTCGTTACAATGACTTGCTGTAGGGGGCAGAAGGTGTTGGATTTAAAATCCAACACCTTCCCTTCTGTTGCACAGACTGGAGTTGGAATAGTAAATTATACTATTCCAAGATCCAGCGCCCCTACAAAAAGTCGTTGTAACAACTTGCGTTGTAATGGTATGTGATGTAACAACGCGGTCGTTGTAACGACCGCGTTGTAATGGCATGCGATGTATCACATGCGTTGTAACGTCGCATATTCATTTTAACACCTCTGGTAATAATGGCATAGAGAGGGGTGTACCCTGTGTCAAAGTGTAAATACTTGAAAATACCGTTCCCCCAAGTGTTACAATCCTCCACAGGTGGTACCATTCCAAAGGGAAGACACATGCTAAAATTCTATGTCTATCGTGGGGTGTAATATGTGGATAGACCTTTTCCAGATGGTTGATCTTACAAACCATCAAGAATGGAATTTCGTCTCTTGTTGTGGGTGCTTTGTCCATGAGTCTGTGGACATATTAAAGCATGCATATGTGATGCCAAACCAGGAGCAGCTGTTCCCATAACAGACGTTTGTAGGACATACTGTCAAAGTCAATTATAAACAGACACTACCTGAGTCAGTAATGGTCTTTCTTCTGGAAGTGACAGATTTGCTGTCTCAGGATATGGTGTAAACCCAGCCAATGCAGGCCAGGTAACCCCCATCATTACTTAGAGGTACCATTTTCACATTCTGCACTATATGCGAGAGTTGACCACCAAATCATGCCTGGGGTTCTTGATATCCTAACAGAACTTGTAAGATGCAATAGGGAACATAATTAACTGTTGTTTCTGTGTGTTTGTAAGTGCCCTTCAGGATCAAACTCCACCTGTGCCTAAACTATTTCTAAAGGATATGCAGCATGAGCACTTACAACAAATGTTACCTCACCCTCGGTGTTAGGAAAATCCCATCAAGGAGATGTTGTGTGATTGGTAAACTGTAGTTTGGACATATCGAAATAGGAGCTTGCGCCATATTCAACAAACTGACTCAGTGTATGTAAGATGAGCGTGATTTGGAAATGTGGGGAAATATGTTGGAGAGCATGCAGACGGCTGAGGGTCGGGGCGAGGGGGCTAAGGTTTCCATGGAGACACTGGACCATGCCACCCCTGCGCCGACCTTGGAGGATGACCCCTTGTTGGACTGACTGAGCTGTTGTACAGTCTGTATCTCTGTGTGACAAGTGAATCGGAGTGCTGGTGACTGGGCCAGTAAGGGGGGGGGGGTTAATGACTCGGAGTATGGGTTTAGGAAGATGAAAGAGAACCAGTTTTCAAGCACGCTCCTGATGGGGGTCCTGACACAGCATCCAACATATTCTGTTATCACCACAGACTGTACTGTTATGGACTGCTTCCCCGGGTACATTTCTTGCTGACCCCCCACTCAGATGCGCCGCTGCGGCCCTCCCTGGAAAACTGAGGGGCCTTGTCCATGTCGGTTCCTCTGCCTGCTGCTTGATGATCCCCTTTAGGTCTCCCCTGCCCGCTGCCAATGTTCTCTTTTTCTCTTTTTTGTTACTTTTGTTACAGTTATATTGGCTAATACTGCGCATAATTTCTCTCTATGGGAACTGTTGTGTACGCCACACAGATGCCGTACGCCCAGCAATTAAGTTACCGAGCGGAGCATATGGGCACACATGTAGACCGCTGAGACACCCTGCACTGCTGCTCTGGACTGTATGTTAACTGGTGTTTTTTTCCTTATTCTTCTCTGACGCATCACGGCCCGATGGGTAGATATGTAATGTGATATCTGTGCAGTATTAAAATAAAAACAAGTTTAAAAACAAAAACGTATGTAAGATTAAAAAAACAGAAGTCAAAATGCCTGACAATCCTACAGCAAATAGGAAGTACTTAACTGAGCTGAACGAGGTACCATCTAATGCAAAGGATGTCTCTGCTAATTGTAATGCTTTTTTTTGAGAGGGTCATCCAAAATTATTCAAGGATCTAGAAAATGTGTGCACGCTTTGGATGCCAAAGTTGACATTTTCTAGATTTTTCTAGAAACACAGAGCTCTGTTTTCTAAACCCTTTGCACCAAGGATTTAGTCAATGTGCCAACCCGAATTTGATAAAACAGTTGAACTTAGAGCATTCCACAACTCATTGAGCAATATATGTGCAAGATATGTCTCGGTAATGATCATCCCACAAGACATTGACAGCGAAACACTGGAACACAAGGGATACATTTTAAATATTTGTTTAAAATCAAAATCCTAATCTACTGCACATGATATGATTTTGAACCACAATAAAGACAAATGGAATGGCAGGAGCAACGTTTAACACAAGTGTAAATAATAAGAACTCTCTAACATGGTTGGGGTGATGAATATATAGCAAACCTAACCTCATTCTGCTAATTCTGTGCTGTTTGATTCCTTTATTTCGGCTCAAAAAGCCATAAAAGACACAAAAGAAAGACATATCTTGCAAAGAAAAAGAAGGGCATGCATTCGTATAAAAAGCCAACAATAAGTCATTACAGTACAATATATGTGAAAGAGATTAAAAAAGCTCCAGATAAAAAACAATAAAGTGCAGTACAGTTTCAGAGATAATCTGGTTATTTGCACAAGTTACTCTGGAATAAAATCACATTATACATATTTTACATATTTTATAAACTGGTATATATACATTCTATACAAAAAATGTTAAATATCCATTTTGGAAAATTCCCAAATGAAAATTCCTTAAAAGTGTAGTGCAACATTGTCTCTTGTTATAAGCGCCACTAACTTAATCTTTCATTGATCCCAATAGCCTTCATCCTAATAATACCATATTGGAAGCAAATATCTTGCAATTGAATATACAATGCTTTCTCTAGTATCAGTCCTACAAACCCTTAGGGCATTATGGTGATTGCTAGAGCCAAGGAGACAGCTAAGCAGGCTAATCCAATAGGAGCGTTGCTTCCTATAAGCACTGCAGAAAAATAATAAATGTTCATCATTTTCAACTACCTGGCATCCCAATGGACACAGTTTAGAACAATCAATGTCTTTGAGCGGGAGAGGGTCTGAGAGGAGGCGGGGCTAGCTGGCTGCTGGAGTGCACTGACCCGAACATGGACTAAGAAACGTTGCTTGGTGAGATAAAGTGAACTGTGAGAGAGGCTGTGCACATTGAAAAATGACAGGATAATCTGCACCTGAGCCTAATTATGCTTGACATTGACCCTGTGAGGGGAACTGTCTGGACTGCCAAGGGAGGGACCAGGGCCAATAGTGGAAAACAGCACAGACAACCTTAAGCACCCTGTAAGTGAATCTTGTTCATGTTGTGCGTGTAGTATTTAGTTCTAGTGTGCATTAAAGTACTTCACTTCTTGAAAGTAAAGCAATGAAGTGAACAATCATTTATTATGCTAATGTGGATTTATTGAGGGCAGAGCTCAAGCACCCCATACTACCTTCCTGAGAAGCTTGTGACTGCTCGCCAGCACTACCACTGAGAGTCAAGTGCTCAAAGCATTGTATTTGGACCAGTTTCCAGAGCAATAGTGCCAGGAACAAGTAAAGGTAAAATACATCATCCAAATTTTATATAAAATGCTCATGCAGGTGAGTTACTCACATAATTCATAAAAGGATCAAAATCTGGTGCACATTTAAAAGATAAATAACAATCTGTAAGGCTACCTTGGAGTGCAACAGATACCTTGGCTCCAAAAATGTAATTCCTGTATAACATGATTTTAAATTTTCACGGGCACCTCGGGCTATTCCTGTCGGGTGAATCCTGTAGTCACCCTGGCTTAGATAACCATATTTTTATGTGAGCGAGCCAAGGGATTATACTACATGCTTGCCCAACCAATCACTCTCTAAGACAGTCCCTATATGGAGCAGGGTCTAAACGCTATTCTAATTGTAGCACAGCAGAAAATTAAAACTTTTTCGAGTTTCGGAGATGGTACACACACCCCCACTTGTTTAAACAACAGATTTTATATTCAATGCAGTCGCAAGGTCTGCTATTTTTGTCTCATAAGGCCAGCTGCATTGATAAATCAGTGAGCAAAGGAATAATGTCTCCTATCCTGGTACCCTTTAATTGGAACCAGAGATAGGATTCTATGAGGTCTGCCTCAGAGTAACCTGGCATGAAGATTTCTCTCTGCACCTCACTCTCCATACTCGACTTTTAAATAATAATCTCACTGTTATTAGAAACTCTTAGTAGAATCAATTAGCAGAGAGCGGCCATTTTAAATATGTTCATTGTATGAGATTTTATTCTTTTGAAGTAAGCAAGCTACATAGTAGTTAACCTTATGGAAACTCTTAGACATAATTAACAAGCTAATGTTAAATGAAGCAATCAGCGATCAAAGTAAATACTGCAAATCTAGTCAAATAAGCTTGATTATCACATTGCAAAACATAATTATGTAAACTAAATGTGCGTCACATTAATCACACGCATTCAGCATTTTACTAATCCTACGCAATCCCTTTTCGATTAATTTGACTGTCACATGTAACTCAAGCAGGGGAATACCCAGAATAGAAAATACATAATATTCATAGCAGGCCGGAAAGAACACTTGAAAGGAGAACCACCTCAAACCGGTTATGACACTGTAGACAATGGATTCACAAATTCTGCCTGCTTTGTCTGTATAAAGTTCCACTTTCTGACAGAAACATTCATCACTCCCTCCTCCTTCCATATAATTTCACACAATCTGATAACACAGACACTCTGGATCAAATCCAAACCATTCCTGTGAACCCACACAGACTGACCTCATCCTTACTCATGAACTTGACCTCTTAATTCTGACTGAAACAGGGCTAAATGATTTCTCTACACCAATCCTTGACTTACTAGTATCTCCTGATCATGACATCATAAGATTAGATAGATAGATCCCATAGCCCCGGGGGAGGTATCGCCTGCATACATCAGAGCAGTTTCTCACTGAAATAGTCACAAACCGCTGCTCTGTCCTCATGCGAATACCTATGCATTGATATTGCAATTAATAACAGGCCATTATGCAAACTTCATGTGCTCTACTATTCACCAGGAGATAACATCACATTCTTAGAACAAATTATGGAAATCATCTCAAACAATGCAGGACAACACTGCACCCAGATCTTCCTTGGAGATTTTAACCTTCCCTGGAATGACCAGAATGACTCTGCAGTGAACAGCCTTAAAACCTTCCTAGAGGACCTCAACCTGGTCCAGATTTGTGACAGTCCTACACACAATAAGGGTGTGACCTTAGATCTAATCATAGCTAAGGCCAATACCATTCTACTCGAATCTATAGTCCACTGTGATTGGACTGACCACCACTGCATCACCTTCATCATCACAGAACTGGTGATAACTAACAAGGCTCAACTAAAGAAACCTAAACACTGGAGAAGGAGCTTAAGAAATATAAACCTGAATGATCTAACAGCCATCAGCAACAACTTCATGCCCCCTCCGGTTGAAATGTCGGATGTCAATGAGCTCACTGATCATTACAACACCATGACGAACATCTTAGACTCAATTCCTCCCCTACAGTTAAAAAGACAGTCCACCAGAGACTTTAAACCATGGTACAATGGGAGCCTTAATGCAGAAAGACGTAGTCTGAGACTGTCTGACCGTAAGTGAAGACTCGCACCATCCCCCATTCACTTGAAGATGGTGAGATCACTTTGGCACACATATAACAAACACATCAGAAGCTCAAAAGCGAACTTCTTCAGAAGTCAGCTAGACAATGCTAGAAACCGATCCAAAAAACGATACAAGCTGGTAAAACTACAATCGAATAGACAATCCAACCCTTTCCCTACTAGATAATTTCTACAACCAATCTGCGAGGATTTTTTCTCCTTCTTCCTGGAAAAAAAGGGAAAGTCAGCTGATGACAGCAATGAAGTACCTTCTGGACTTACCTCGTCTCAACCTCCCCACACCTTGTATAACTGAGTCCTCGCCTTCTTTCAGGGCATTCCCCAAAAAATATCGCCTTGTGGTACTCATTCAAATTCTATGTGGAAATGACATTCTAAAAATTGTCACAGCTCTGAAACCCTCAAACCACTTCAACAACCCCCTGCCATTGAATTTTTTCAATGAGTTCACATTGTCAATACTCCCTATCTGGACAAAGATAGTAAATGCCTCATTGCGTCAAGGCACCGTCCCTGACTCTGTAAAGTCTGGACAGGTAACTCTATTTCGAAGAAACCCATGGCAGACCAGGCTGACCAAAACAACTTCTGCCCAATCACTAACATTCCGACACTGGCTAAGCTCCTGGAGAAGAGTGTTCACATTCAACTAGGCAACCACATAGAACAATTGCAACTGTTAGACCAATTCCAATCTGGCTTCCGACAAGGACATAGCACTGAATTGGCTCTTACACACATAGTACATGATGCACTAACCAGGCTGGATCAAAACGAATCCTGCCTGCTAATTCTCCTGGACCTACAGTCAGCCTTTGACACAGTTAAACATAACAGCCTCCTATAATTACTGGAAAGTAGGATGGGGATATCTGGGTCTGTCCTGAATTGGTTCAACTCTTTCCTCCACAACGAATCACAGCGAATCAAGGTTACTCATTCTCTTTCCAATGCCTCACCTGTCACAGTAGGGATCCCACAGGGTTCAACGCTCTCACCCACCGTCTTTAACCTGTTCATGGAGCCCCTTACTGAAATTCTGAATCTATCCAACATCCACTATCAAATGTATGCCGACGACACCCTACAGTACTTGAAAATCTCTTCCCCTGAAGATATACGGTCTCTTAACACAACTCTTCCAAAAAAAAAAACTGGCTGACATGCAACCACTTCAAACTAAATGCTCAAAAAACAGAATTACTCTTAATTGCCACACCCAAACAACCCTCTGATATTAGAGAATGGATGAAGCAACTAACAGCTCTTAACTGCCTTCCACACATCCTATATAACACGAGATCTTTAGGAATAACCCTTGACAAGAACCTGAACATGCAGAAGCACATCAGTATGGCCACTAAAGGTGCCAACTTCTAAATGAACATCCTAAGGAAATTAACACCCTTCCTCCCCCTCGACGACTTCAAATCAGTTGTTCAAGCCCTAGTGATTTCCAGGCGGGACTATGGAAGCGCAACCCTCTGCAGCGTACCTAGATCAAAGCTGGCCACTCTAAGGGCTTCCCTTAACTCTGCTGCAAGGCTCATCACAGGATCTAAAAGATACAGCCACATCTCTCCTGATCTACAGGCTCTAAACTGGCTCCCATATAAGGCAAGGATTGAGTTGAAAATTGCCTGCATGACCCATAAAGCCCTACACTTCAATACTCTGAGGTACCTGGCTGAAACATTGGAGTTATCGGGTGGCTGTAGATCTTCTAGAAGCTCTAGAACCTTACTACTGAAACCTCACAAATTCTGTAAAAAGAAAACTTAGAAGTGAGCCTTCTCTGGCATTGCCCCAAGATTCTGGAACTCCCTTCCCCTTGAAATCAGACTGATCCCCTTAACCATATCATCTAAATGGCCCGATTTGCAGAATTGGGCCGTTTGCGAATGCAAAAAGCTTTTTCAAATGTACAAAACCCTAATTGAGATTCATTAACCTGTTACCAAATGGCAATTGGGTTTGCGAATAGGTATTTGGAAGGGGCGTGTCTAGGGTGTCCCTTCCAAATCCCGATTCACATTGGTAGGCATGAATGTTTTGCAACCGAAATGCGGTTGCAAAACATTCACACTTTACCGCCAACTCACAGTAGATGGTAACCCATTTGCAATTTGGAACCAAAAAAAGATTGCTTTATTTAAAAGCAATCACAGACATGGTGGTCTGCTGACCCCAGCAGGCCACCATCCCTGTGATTGCAGTGAATCGTAGAGGGCCACAAAATGCAGCCTACTTCATTAATATTCATCAGGTAAGTCTATTTGCGACCCACTACAAATCGCTATTTAAGGGATAGGGGCTAAATAACCCCTTTGTACATTAGTGATGGTGATTACCAAATAGCGATGTGTAAAAATCACTATTTAGCAATCGCTATAAGTTTTATTCGTACGTCTAGCCCTTTGTCTTTTCTAGTTTGCCTTGGATGGCAGTGTGCTAATCCTATGCCTCCATGAAGAGCTATAATGATAGTGAAACATGTGTCAGGGTTTGCTTTTATTAATTTCAGGTTGGCTTGGATGGCATGTTACCAATATAGAACTATGATACTTTGCCTGGCGTGGTAAAAGGCTTTTGTCATTTTACAGCTTGTTGCCAGTAGGTAGTTATAGTTAGGACTAGAGTTTCTATCAAAACATTGCCTATATCTTTGGCGCCGGTTGATGAATGTTCATGAAATGTTCCAAACAAATTTGCCCAGTACTTTAGATAGAGTCTTGAACGTTTCAGGGTGCTTCAAGTTGTGGGGGCCGAGAAAAAGATTGGTCAAATAGGTTCATTTCCCATGTTAATTCCCATAGGACCTTTGAACAAGCCTACAGCCCGAACCGTTGGACTTAATTACACTAAATGTGGCAGAAGCAAGATGTTGGTATACAGATTGTGCTTTTTGTGATTTGGTGAAATCTGTTCAGCAGTTTGGGAGATATTAACCTAAAAACAAGTTTGTATATCAGTCCCCGTGCTGTAATCTGATTGGCTGCCAACACTTCAACCAGGAAGCGTTGGCAGCCATCTTGGGACTTGGCTTGAGCTGAGTCCCACAAAAAACGTAATATAGCAATATAGCAAATGCTCCGGGTCCAGCAAGCAAGAGCATTAAAAATGCTCTTGCTTGATGGAAGCGGAGCAGAATTGCTTTCACAGACAAGGAGCTGCCTTTTCAGTAGCTCCCTGTCTGTGAAAGCAAGGCTGACTCCTGCCGGAGGCAGGGAGCGGGCATGGACTGCAGGGGCATTCAAGCTCCCCCGCAGTCCCAGTGGAGAGTGGGTGCCCTGGGGGCACCCACTTTAAAGATGGCCAGGCCCCGGGGGATGGGGTCCCTGGGGCCGAATTCTGCCTGGGGAGGGAGGCTGCACAACCCCCTCCCCCATCTCTAAGTAGCCGGGCCCCGGGGAATGGGGTCCCCAGGCCCGAATTTGGCCCGAGGAGGGGGGCCATGTTCTATGACATCATTTATGACATTACTAATGACATCTCAAATTTCATCATTGATGACATCACTGATGATGTCATCCAAGCTTATTTTGTACACATTGCTCTATAAACAAGTATAGCATTAGAGCTCTGACAGTAAGTACAAAATAACTCAGAAGAATATCAGACATCCTTAATGCCATCACAGAAACAGCTCGCTTAGGTGTAGAAAGTGGCACTGTGCCACATTGACCCTATACTATACACTTCAATAGTAGGATAGTTCACATTAACAATCAACCACAGATATATGGGACACCCACTTACATACAGTTTTCAATCTGTATACAACTGTTCTGAGAAAGCCAATTTCCTAAAAATACTCAACGTCTGTTCCAAATTTAAAGCCCTAATACGGACTGCTTTTATCTGTATCAAACCAAAGGAGTCATCGAACCTACATGGAGAAATTTAGTTGATATGAGTTGAGAAGTGGGTACCGTAAACAGTATTCACTCTATGGAGAGAATTTACCCTGTACCACACCATTTGCAGACAGTGATACTCTCATTTGAACTACACTACAGAGTATTAAAAAGCATCTACTAAGAACAGTGTACACTCTATGCAACACTTGGCAAAAAAGACACTATTGTCTTAAAATAAGCAACGTCTGAAGGTGTTAAGGATTATACTATCTTCAGCCTTCATACTGTGCAGACAACTTTGCAGATTGCCCATCTTCTAAAGCAAAACAAGCACATGTACATAGCTTAATACCTGGTGCACTGCACAAAGAACCCCAGCAACCTTGCTCATTCTTTCATAAAAACATACACAATTTTCTTCCTCAGAGAAAATGGTTCTTCTTTATATTCAAGTCTTTATTCACCATCAACAATGAAAAGTTCATGAAATAATTCTCTTATGAAATTACAGTATCTCCTAAGTCAATAATGCACATTACTATTAAAAATAAAAATGGATATCCCACACACATTATTCACACCAATCATACCATCTATCATAACAACATATTCAACTACACATCCTCATCCTACAAATAAAATAATGTGACGCTTAACAAAATAAATGTTGTGGATACCAATAACATTAATTTTACATCTTCAGTCAATTTTTAATAACACAGTTTGTCCTTTCTGTGTCAATGGTTTACAATCCATCTAATTTCAGATATAGTTTCTGGATATTCTATCCGTGTGGCTTATGTTCTTAATCTTCCATCTTTTTCTACGTGTGTTTCGGTGGCACAGTGCCTTCTTCAGGAAAGCTGCCTTCAAATCTTTTTGTAGGTATCTTATCCTATAATTTAGGATCCTCAAAACCAATAGGTTGGTAAATTGACAGAAGTATGCCTCCAGTATTGAAACAACTGTAAAAACTCTATGACACAAGAGGATGTCCTATGCCTTGAAAAGAGAATGATAGGGCGATAGTTTTATATAGGATGTTGGAATCACATGGGCTCTCAGCTTCGCCTCACTGGTAAATGGAGTTTGCAGTACTCTGGATAGGTGAACCACCAGTTTCAGGCTATGGCCTGCCTTTACCTCGCTCAATCTTTGCCCAGTTGCAAACGTTTTCTGCAGAGCCTAAAAACGTGTGTGGAATATGCTGGACACAAGTTCTCAACTGTCATCTGCACACAGGGTTAGTCTTCAATGCAAACATTATAACATGTTCAATACCTCTACACAACTATAATGCATTAGGAGCACATGCATTCTGTAAACACTTACAACCATCAGCTAGACAAGAGGCTGTACAAAATTAGGTAGAAAAGTAATATAGTAGCTACTCGTCCCTATGTAAGCTGTAAAACAAACTAACAAAGTCATTGGATGATGTCATCAGTGATGTCATCAATGAAATGTTTCAGATGTCATCAGCTATGTCATAAATGATGTCTTAGAACATGTCATGAGTGATGTAATATGTAAGGTTATAAGCAGTGCATGGCGTGGGGGCAAGTAATATCTAGGTGAATTTCTGTGCTTTTTTAGTTCAAAATTTTAATGTTGCTGACAAATTCACCTAACTATAACGTTACTTTAATCTTTGTTTTTTTCATTGCATATATATTGTTATATCCTCACTGTGGTATTTAATACTATCCAGCCTAGCTGTCTTCTGCTGCTCAGCCAGAGTGAGAGATGGTAACGGAATGTTGGTGTGAATGTGATGAATGGAATGCCTGGGTGCCTGTGTGGATGATTGGATGACAGTTGGAGATGGGCTGAGCAGCAGGGAGGCTGCTCCTGGTGGAGCTGGAATAGGGCCTGGTAACAGAGGTGATGTAGAGCTCAGATAGAGCTGAAATGGACTGATGTTCATATTACCTGGAACCAATAAAGAACTCTTCAAATTCTACATGGCTTCCTGTGTCCACATGTGTACAGGGCACAACATTATTTTGGCAACGAGGATGTAACCTCTACATGGGGGTAGGCCTATGGGTGAGTTCCCACATACACGTTTTTTTATGTTAACCTTACACAAGTTTGGGTTATGGGTCCCATTTACATGTACAAAGGTACATCCCTACATAGGGGGTGTGTTTATGGGTGCTAGCCCCATTTTCACTTTGTGTGATTGACGTATTGCACTGCATGTTTGGTCTGATCTGTGGGTCTTATTGTGTTTGTAAGTCGTGTTACGCTGCACGTCAGGTCTTGTGTGTAAGTCGCCCTGCGCCTCACGTGTTGTCCTGTGTAAGTCGCCCAGCGCTTCAGGTGTTGTCGTGTGTAAGTCACCCTGCGCCTCACTGTGTGTACCCTCCGTGTTGTCCATATTGTGGTACACGTGTATATTTGGTGTTGCTTTTACCCTTGTTGTCTATTTTGGCCTCGGGTGTTGGTCTTGGGTGTGGTCCACCCTTCACTACATTTTTTTTTCTATTTGTTTTTGGGAAGGATGGGGATATTGCTTGCTATTTATTTATCATTGCTTGACAATATTTTTCCTTCCTTCAGGTACGCTGTGTTTCTACTCTGGCGAAGTTGCTTTTAGTTTTGCTTCCCTGAGTTTTAACCTGTTCTGGATTGTATATTTCATTGCTGTGTCTATAGTTATTTTCTGGTTTCTTCATTCTTTCTGTTTTGTTTTAAAAGGAAGGGGATAATGTTATATCCTCACTGTGGTATTTAATACTATCCAGCCTAGCTGTCTTCTGCTGCTCAGCCAGAGTGAGAGATGGTAACGGAATGTTGGTGTGAATGTGATGAATCGAATGCCTGGGTGCCTGTGTGGATGATTGGTTGACAGTTGGAGATGGGCTGAGCAGCAGGGAGGCTGCTCCTGGTGGAGCTGGAATAGGGGCTGGTAACAGAGCTGATGTAGAGCTGAGATAGAGCTGAAATGGACTGATGTTCATATTACCTGGAACCAATAAAGAACTCTTCAAATTCTACATGGCTTCCTGAGTCCACATGTGTACAGGGCACAACATATATATATATATATATATATATATATATATATATATATATATATATATATATATATATATATATATATATATATATATTATCTACTGGCGGTCGCCAGTAGATAGTTATAGTTAGGACCTATTTTCCATAGGAAATCCGCAACATTCTATTTGAAATAACTCTTGCGTCGGTTGACGAATGTTCGCAAAATTTTCAAACTTTATGGCCCGCTCCGGTCCGCTCCTACCCTGAAAGTTTCGGGGTGATTCGTCAAGCGGGGGCTTAGAAAAAAGGGGGGTCCCAAAACATGTTTTCCCCATTCATTTTCCCATAGGAAACTTTAGCCACGGCTACAGCCCGAACTGCTGAACGGAATTACACCAAATTTGGCAAAGAGGTAGTTCTTGGTTCAGAAAGAACCCTTTTTGTTAAATGCTGTAAATCCGTTCAGTAGTTCCTGAGAAAATCAAAAGTAAAGTCACATATATATCTATGGCCGAGTAGGGTCCGCGTACCCTCCCGATCAAGAGCTGCATGCTAATTGGCTGTCAACACTCCAAATCAGGAAGTGTTGGCAGCCATTTTGTCCCTCGGTAGAACCGAGGCACAGAAACAAGTGCGCAAAACGCACAAAGGGGGCAGGGTAGAAACACCCTGACCCCCTAGGTCTGCTCAGGGGGTCCCACAAGGACCCCCTGGGCAGAAAAAAGCATTTTAAAAAAAACGATCGTGCTGCAGGCCCCGCCCCTTCCTTTACCACTCTGCAAACGCGCCCCTGGCGCATTTGCAGAGGGGGAACGAATTCCCTTGAATACTGGGGGTCCCTGGGGCCAACTAGCCCACCAGGAACTTCCAGTATGCGCCAGGGGCTGCGTTGCAGAGAGGTGTACAGAGGCCACGCCCCTTTTACACCTCTCTGCAACGCAGCTCTGTGGCGCTTTTTGGAGGTACATGGTGGGCTAGTTGGACTCCAGGGACCCTCAGGATTCAAGGGGACTTAATTCCCTGCCACGAGGCGCGTTTGCACAGTGGTAAAGGGAGGGGGCGGGGCTTCAGGTGACATGTGTGCAAACAGGCCCCGTTGCGCTGCTTTAAGATGGGGAATTAAATCCCCTTCAATCCTGAGGGTCCCTGGGGCTAACTAGCCCACCAAGTACGTCCAGAAAGCGCCACAGAGCTGCGTTGCAGAGAGGTGCAAAAAGGGGCGTGGCCTCTGAACACCTCTCTGCAACGCAGCTCTCTGGCGCATACTGGAGGTATCTGGTGGGCTACTTGGAGTTATAAATAAAGTGTTGTACACATACCTGAAGCGGAGTGCGACCTCGTCTCTGGGCAACATTTTGGAAACAAGTATTCACGGCGGCTCCAGGCCGTGGAGACACGCACCGCCTGCTAATCAGCAAGGGTCCGCGAGAGGGGAAATTTCTCCTCTGCATGGGCGCAGCAGGTAATTTGAGCAGCTATGCGGAATCCGATCCTAGGCCCACTGGAGGGTTTTAATTCAAGTCCCAAGATGATGTGTTAGGAAGCAACCCACTGGAGGGATTAATTACACGTAATTGACTACATGTCCCGGCATGCATCAGTGATTAAATTATAAGAGGGCGCACCGGAAGCCATCATAATTTAGAAGCATACAGGGGAAGATGTGGTAGTGATGAATTGACTGTTTCCTGACACGGCCTCTGATGAAGAAGTGCGAATACTTCGAAACGCGTTAGGCCAAGGGGACAGATTCTGTTGGGATGGGAAGCCGCATGGAGTTATAAATAAAGTGTTGTACACATACCTGAAGCGGAGTGCGACCTCGTCTCTGGGCAACCTTTTGGAAACATATATATATATATATTCACTGAAAAAACCATAGGTTTTAGGGACAGTTATAGTTAGTTGGACATTGCACTCGTACAAAACCCGTGAAATTCCCCCGTTATAGTTAATCCAGCTAACTATAACTCGCGCCCCCGCAATGCACTGCTGATGACGTCACCTATTACATCACTCATGACATGGTCAGTGACATCACTGATGACATCACTGATGACATCTCAAAATGACATCATCCAGTGACTGTGTGTTTCTGTAAAGTTTATATATTTTTAATATATATAGGAAAAGACGTATTGAAGAATGAGTGGGTGTGTAAGTGTCTGTATGGATGATTTAGTAGGTGCGTGACTGACTCTATAAGTGAGTGATTTAACGTATCTTACTGAATGCATGGGTTAGTGACTAAACTGGGTGAATGTCTGTATCCGTCTGTCTGTTGCTGTGTAAGTGGCTGCATGTGTTTGTGAATAGCTACATGAGTGTCTATATGAGTTATTGAATGCTTGTCTGAGTATCTGTATGGGTGCCTGAGTGTTTGTGTGGGAGGGGTGTGTGCAACTCTGTGCATAGATGTGTGAGTGGGTGATTCACTGGGTGGATGGTTTCAAAAGTGCAACTGTGATAGACTGTATGGGTGGGTAAGTGTGTGTAAGAGTGTGTTAGTGAGTGAATGTATGTCCCAGTGGTACATGTGTGAGTAACTACATATGTGAAAGGCAGTATATATGTGTGTTGGAGTATATAAATAGCTATAAGCGAGAGTGAGTGATTGTGATAGTGGCTGTATGGATGAGTGTGTGCTTGTATCAGTGATTGTATAAGAGCGTAAGAATGTGCTACTATTTGTATGAGTAAGTGAGCTGGTGTGTGTATAACTGTATAGGTGAGTAAATGGTAGTGTGTTTAATTATTTGCATGACTGACTAGGTGTGTGAGTACCTCTATGGATGAGTGGCGGTGTTTGAGTGTCTATATAGGAGTATGAGTGCATATGATAGTGACCGTAAGTATGAGTGACTGTACGGGTGAGTGAGTGGATGTGTGCGTAGACCTAAGAATCAGTGAGTGGGTGTGTAGTTATTGGTGTTGGAGTGTCTATGGTTTTGCGAATGGCAGTCTGTAATTTAGAGTGGGTGTATCAAAGGTTATATTAGGGTGTGAGGAGGTGCATCAGATTATCACGTGGATGATGTCATCAGTGATGTCATTTGAGATGTCATCAGTGATGTCATCAGTGATGTCACTGACCATGTCATGAGTGATGTAATATGTGACGTCATCAGCAGTGCATTGCGAGGCGCGAGTTATAGTTAGCTGGACTAACTATAACGGGGAATTTCACGGGTTTTGTACGAGTGCAATGTCCAACTAACTATAACTGTCCCTAAAACCTATGGTTTTTTCAGTGAATTTCAAAGGTTTTTTAAATGCTAATTTGTAACTATAACGTCCCTGAAACCTATGGTTTTTTCAGTGAATTTCAAAGGTTTTTAAATGCTAATTTGTAACTATAACATGTCTGAAACCTACAGTTTTTTCAGTGAATTTCAAAGGTTTTGTAAATGACAATTTTTAAATGTATTAATTGTTATATAAATTTTTTTCATACTGATTTCCAAATTTTTTAGAAACAATTTTTTTAACATATTTTATTTTTAAATTACATTGTAATTACATTATACATTACATTACAAAAAATACTTTCTCAGAATGAATTACTTTAGTTTAATTACTTTGCACATAGGCAATAGACTTTTAAGTACAGTAGTTACAGTTGTTGCAATGGGCAACACATTTTCAAACACAATGCAACATTCAGCTCAATGTGAATTTCTAGTTAAATGCAATTAGTTACTTTATGGATTACTTTTCTAACCACATTACTGGATCCTAGATTCAGTCCTGGGACATCTCCTGTAAACAGTTGAGTAAAAGCGTTTTGGTTACAGTCGTGATTTTTAAGGAATATTATTGTACTTTAAAAGTTCACACTTAGAAACGTTTTCTCATAGAATCACCAATGTTATCCTATGGAAGGAAATTCACTTAGAAGTTAAAAACTGTTATCGTTACTTTTTCTTACTCAGTGTTGGATCCTGGATCCAGCACTGGTGCATCTCCTGTAAACAGTTGAAAGAATGCGTTTAAGTCATACAGGCGATTTTTTAGGAATATTTGTAGTTTGTGAAAATCGACACTTTGAAACTTTTCTGCTGAAAACCAGACAATGGATTCCTATGGAAGGAAATTCAAGTTACTGGTAAGTACGGTTAAAATTACTTTTGAGGATCAGTACTGGGCTGAAAGATGCAGCACTGAGGTCTCTCCTGATAACAGGTGAGTAAATCGGAATTCGTATTTCGGCTGATTTTAGAGGAATATTTTAAAGTTCCAAAACTCCACACTTAGAAGAATTTCCAAGTGAAACCAGTCAATGTTAGCCTATGGAAGGAAATTCAAGTTACTGGTAAGTACGGTTAAAATTACTTTTCAGGACCAGTACTGGGCTGAAAGATGCAGCACTGAGGTCTCTCCTGATAAAAGGTGAGTAAAGCAGAATTCGGATTTCGGCTGATTTTAGAGGAATATTTGTATGTTTCAAAAATCAACACTTAGAAACTTTTTCAGCAAAAAGCAGGCAATGATATCCTATGGAAGGAAATTCAAGTTACTGGTAAGTACGGTTAAAATTACTTTTGAGGATCAGTACTGGGCTAAAAGATGCAGCACTGGGTTCTCTCCTGATAACAGGTGAGTAAATCGGAATTCGTATTTCGGCTGATTTTAGAGGAATATTTTAAAGTTCCAAAACTCCACACTTAGAAGAATTTCCAAGTGAAACCAGTCAATGTTAGCCTATGGAAGGAAATTCAAGTTACTGGTAAGTACGGTTAAAATTACTTTTCAGGATTAGTACTGGGCTGAAAGATGCAGCACTGAGGTCTCTCCTGATAACAGAGGAATATTTGCACAATGGTGAAGGGAGGGGGCGGGGCCTGAGGTGACATCTGTGCAAACGCGCCCCGTGGCGCGTTTTAAGTTGGGGGATTAAGTCCCCTTGAATCATGAGGGTCCCTACGGGCCAACTAGCCCACCAGGAACCTCCAGTATGTGCCAGGGGCTGCGTTGCAGAGACATTTACAGAGGCCACACCCCTTTACACCTCTCTGCAACGCAGCTCTGTGGCGCTTTCTGGACGTACCTGTTGGGCTAGTTGGCCCCCAGGGACCCTCAGGATTGAAGAGGATTTAATTCCCCATCTTAAAACGCGCCACGGGGCCTGTTTGCACACATGTCACCTGAAGCCCCGCCCCTCCCTTCACCACTGTGCAAACGCGCCCCGTGGCGCGTTTTAAGTCGGGGGATTAACTCCCCTTGAATCCTGAGGGTCCCTGGGGTGCAACTAGCCCACCATATACCTCCAAAAGCGCCATAGAGCTGCGTTGCAGAGAGGTGTAAAAGGGGCGTGGCCTCTGTACACCTCTCTGCAAGGCAGCTCCCTGGCGCATACTGGAGGTTCCTGGTGGGCTAGTTGGCCCTCAGGGACCCCCAGTATTCAAGGGGATTGTTCTCCTCTGCAAACGCGCCAGGGGCGCGTTTGCAGAGTGGTGAAGGAAGGGGCGGGGCCTACGGGCCCGATCTTTTTTTTTGTTTGTTTTTTTCTCCCTGAAGGGGGCTGTGTAGCCCCCTTCCTTTTTCCTATTTTTAGGCCCTGGGGACCCCATCCCCCAGGGCCTTTCCTCTTTTTAATTAAAATAAAAAAAACGGGAAGGGGACCGCGTGGCCCCCTTCCCTGGGCCTGTATTGGCCCCGGGACCCCATCCCCCGGGCATGGCCTCTTTTTTTTATTTGGAGGGGGGCTGCGTGGCCCCCTCCTCAGGCCATTTAAGGCCCCGGGACCCCATCTCCCGGGGCCGGCCTTGCACTTTTTTTTTTTTTTTTTAATTTTTTTTCCTTTGGGGAGGGGGCTGCGTGGCCCCCTCCCGGGCCACTTATGGCCCCGGGGACCCCATCCCTCGGGGCCTGGCCTCTCGTTGGGGACTGTGGGGGGTCCCCAAGCCCCCACAGTCCCGCCGGCTCCCCGTGTCCTACCCTACGGGAGCCGGCATTGCTTTACACATGGGGAGCTGCTAAGATGCAGCTCCCCATGTGGAAAGCAGTCGGCTTTGGATATTGGAAGAGAGAGCAGGTTTCCTGCCTCTCTTCCAATATCCAAAGCAAGTTTGCAATGACAGGACGGAGCCGCGAGGCTCCCGTCCTGTCATTGCAAACAGCAGTGTCCCGGGGTAGGCACCCCGGGACACTGCAGGAGCCGGCCCTGGGGGTGGTGGTCCCCAGGGCCATCAAGGGCTCCAGGAGGGGCCGCGCGGCCCCCTCCCTACATTTTGAAAGCCCCGGGACGTGGTGGTCCCCGGGCTCTGGGGTCCAAACGGACCCCATTTAAATTTTCTTAGTGCCCCGGGAGGTGGTGGTCTCGGGCGTGTGGGGGCTGGAGCCCCCCACACAGGTTTTTTAAATAAAAAGAAGCCCCGGGAGGTGGCGGTCCCGGGGCTGCAAGAGGGCTCAGAGCCCTCCCGCACCATTATACATAAAGCCCCGGGGGTGGTGGTCCTCGGGCTTGGGGGCCCTTAGAGGCCCCCACACATAAAATTAACCCCCCAGCATGCCCCCGGGACTTGGCCCACCCGGGGCCAATTAACTATCGAGCGCGGAGACCGCGCTCGATTTTTTTTTTCGGCAGGGTTCGCGCTCCTGAGCGCATCCTGCCGATTTTTAAAAAAAGAAAAAAATTTTTTGCCCAGGGGTCCTTGTGGGACCCCTAAGCAGACCTAGGGGTCAGGGTGTTTCTACCCTGCCCCTTTGTGCGCTTTGCGCACTTGTTTCTGTCCCTCGGTTCTACCGAGGGACAAAATGGCTGCCAACACTTCCTGGTTTGGAGTGTTGACAGCCAATTAACATAAAGCTCGTGCTCGGGAGGATCCGCGGCCCTAGATATCACTATCTTTTTACTTTTCATTTTCTCAGCAACTACTGAACGGATTTACACCATTTAACAAAAGGGTTCTTTCTGAACCAAGAACTACCTCTTTGCCAAATTTGGTGTAATTCCGTTCAGCAGTTCGGGCTGTAGCCGTGTCTAAAGTTTCCTATGGAAAATTGCATGGGGAAAACGCGTTTTGGGACCCCCTTTTTCTAGGCCCCCGCTTGACGAATCCCCCGAGACTTTCAGGGTAGGAGCGGACCGGAGCGGGCCATAAAGTTTGAAAATTTTGCGAAGATACGTCAACCGGCAAGAGAGTTATTTCAAATAGAATGTCGCGGATTTCCTATGGATAATAGGTTGTAACTATAACTATCTACTGGCGACCGCCAGTAGATAATATATACATATACATATATATATATATATGTATATATATATATATATATATATATATATATCCACTGAAAAAAACAGAGGTTACAGGGACATTATAGTTAGGCTGACATTTCACTCATACAAAACCTGAGAAATTTAGCCCTTATAGTTAGCTGAGCAAACTATAACTCGCACCCCTGCAATGCACTGCTGATGATCTCACATATTACATCACTCATGACATGGTCAGTGACATCACTGATGACATCTCAAATGACATCACTGATTACATCATCCACAGAATCTCTGATGCACCCACTCACCCCATGTAACCTTTCATACACCCACTGCAACTTCCACACTACCATTCTTGAAATCATTGACACGCCCATACCAGTACTTACATATCTGCTCACTGGTTAATAGGTCTACACACACATCCACTCAGTCACCCATACAGCCACTCGTACACCAACTCACTCACTAATAAAGCCACTGATATAGCCACTCATCCAGCCATCCAGCCACTCACACACTCAGTCACTCATATAGCTACTCACACACCTACTCACTCACCTATAGAGTCAATCAGACAGTCATTTACTCACCTACGAAGTTATACACACACCCACTCACTTACCTATACAGATGCTAACATATAATCAGTGACCCATACAGACCCTCATACACGCACTCACTAACTCATACTATCACAATCCGTCACTCACACACACAGTCAGTGATATACTCCAACACTTACCTATACTGCCTTTCACATATCCATTTACTTATCAATATACCACTGACACATCCATGCACTCACTGACACAGCCATAGACACACCCGGTCACTTATGGAACCCTTCTTTGCTGCACTGCCCCCCTCCCGAGGCTGATTTCGGTCCCAGGGACCCGATCCCCCGGGGCACGGCCATTTTAAAATTTATTTTCAAGGGAGTTGGGGCCGAGCGGCCCCCCTCCCTGTCCATTTTCAGCCAGGGGGACCTCATCCCCCGGGGCCAGGCCATTTTTTTTTCATTTAAATTATTTCAAGGGGGGGGGGCCGTGTGGCCCCCCTCCCCAAGCCAATTATGGCTCTGGGGACCCCATCCCCCGGGGTCCGGCCATTCCATTTATTTTTTTAAAAGGGAGGGGGGCCAAGTGGCCACCATCCCGGGCCATTTTCAGCCACAGTGACCCCATCCCCCGAGCATGGCTACAACGTTGGGGACCACGGGGGGCCCCAAGGCCCCCACGGTCCCCGCAGGCTCCCCGCCTTCTGCGGGAGCTGAAATTGCTTTTGGACAAAGGGAGCTGCTAACATGCAGCTCCCTTTGCCCAAAAGCAATTCTGCTCCGCTTCATGGAAGCAAGAGCATTTTCCATGCTCTCCCTTCCATGAAGTGAAGCAGTGTTTGCTATGGCTTGGTGGGAGCAGTGCTCTGGCCAAGCCATAACAAACTGCAATGTCCCGGGGGTGCGCACCCGGTACATTGCCGGAGCCGGCCCTGGGGGGTGGCGGTCCCCAGGGCCATGGAGGGCTCCTGGACAAGGGTCGCGCGGCCCCCCTCCCATCAACTCTACAGCCCCGGGGAGTTGGTAGGCCCCGGGGCCAGGGGTCCACAACAGACCCCCACATTTAATTAATATGTGCCCTGGGGATGTGGCATTCCTCGGGGCTGCCGGGGCCCCCGCGAGCCCCCGCATCTATTTACAAATTTGCCCCCGGGACCTGGCCCACCTGGGGGGTCTAATTAAACAAAGCGCCAGAGACCATTGTTTTTTTTAAAAAAAATTGGCAACATTTGCAGACCGTACGTGACTCCCGCCAAATTTTGTTTTAAATAAATTCGTTTTTTGGCCCTGGGGGTCCTTGCGGGACCCCCTGAGCAGGCCTAGGGGGTTAGGGTGTTTCTACCCTGCCCCCTTTTCTTAATGTTTCTTGTTTGTTTACCTTTTTCCTTGTGACTCAGTTCACAAGATGGCTGCCAACACTTCCTGGTTGGAACTGTTGGCAGCCAATCAGATTGCAGGCTGAGATCGGGAGGGTTCGCGGATCCTCTGCGGGGATATTTGTATATCTGAGAAATGTTTACATTTCTCAGGAAATACTGAACGGTTTTACACCATTTAACAAGAAGAGTGCTTTCTGAACCAAGAGCTACCTTTTTGCCAATTTTGGTGTAATTCCGTTAAGCAGTTCGGGCTGTAGCTGTGTCTAAAGTTACCTATGGAAATTAACATGGAGAAAACACATTTTGGGACCGGCCCTTTTTCTCAGCCCCCGCTTGATGAATCACCCTGAAACTTTCAACACAAGAGCTGACCAGACCGCCCCATTAGTTTTGAAACTTTCGCAAAGATTCGTCAAACAGCAACAAAGATATTGGCAAAAGAAAAAACGCTTTTTGAATAGAAACGAGGTCCTAACTATAACTACCTACTGGCGATATATATATATCTCCAAACTAACTCTTCCCTGATCCTTCCCCTCCAGCGAAAATACACGGCACCAAAACAGAGGTAAGATTTTTAAGATTATTTATTTATTTGGCATACCCCAGCACGAAGATTTGTGGTTCGTGTTTGGAACATTCCATGGGTATACGGAAAGAAGTTATACATATATATATATATATTAACTGAAAAAACCATAGGTTTCAGGAACGTTATAGTTAGTTGGACATTTCACTCGTACAAAACCATAGAAATTCCGGCGTTATAGTTAGTTCAGCTAACTATAACTCGCGCCCCCACAATGCACTGCTGATGACATCACATATTACATCATTCATGACATGGTCAGTGACATCACTAATGACATCACTGATTACATCTCAAATGACATCACTGATGACATCATCCAGTGACTGTGTGTTTCTGTAAAGTTTAATTTTGTTTTATATATATGCCAAGCTGTATTGTGGAATGAGTGGGTGTATAAGTGTCTGTATGGAGGATTTAGTAGGTACGTGACTGACTGTATAAGTGAGTGATTAAATGTGTCTTACTGAATGCATGGGTTAGTGACTAAACTGTGTGAAAGTCTGTATCAGTCTGTCTGTTGTTGTGTAAGCTGCTGCATGGGTTGGTGAGTAGCTGCATGAGTGTCTATATGGGTTATTGATTGCTTGCCTGAGTATTTGTATGGCTGCCTGAGTGTGTGTGTGTGTGGGTGGGTGGGAGGTGTGTGACTCTGTGCATAGATGTGTGAGTGGTTGATTCACTGGGTGTATGGGTTCAAGAGTGCATGTGGAAACAGCTGTATGGGTGGGTGAGTGTGTGTATGGGTGTGTTGGTGAGTGAATGGATGTCTCAGTGGTACATGTGCAAGTAACTACATATGTAAAAGGCAGTATATGTGAGTGATGGTGTATATAAATAACTATATGTGAGAGTCAGTAATTGTGAGAGTGGCTGCATGGATGAGTGTGTATTTGTATCAGTGATTCTATAAGAGAGTAATTATGTGTTAGTATCTGTATGAATAAGTGAGGTTGTGTCTGTATAACTGTATAGGTGAGTAAATGGAAGTATGATTGATTCTTTGCATGACTGACTAAGTGTGTGAGTAACTCTGGATATGTGGCAGTGTGTGAGTGTCTGTATAGGTGTATGAGTGCATATGATAGTGTTGTATTGATGAGTGACTGCATGTATGAGTGACTGTATGGGTGAATGAGTGGATGTGTGTGTAGACCTAGGAATCAGTCAGTGCGTATTTAGTAACTGGTATTGATGTGTCTATTTTTTCGAAAATGGTAGTCTGTATTTTAGAGTGGGTGTATCAGATTTTCACGTGGATGATGTCATCAGTGATGTCATCAGTGATGTCATTTGAGATGTCATCAGTGATGTCATCAGTGATGTCACTGACCATGTCATGAATGATGTAATATGTGACATCATCAGCAGTGCATTGTGGGGCGCGAGTTATAGTTAGCTAAACTAACTATAACGCCGGAATTTCTATGGTTTTGTACGAGTGAAATGTCCAACTAACTATAACGTTCCTGAAACCTATGGTTTTTTCAGTTAATTTCTATGGTTTTTTAAATGCTAATTTCTAACTATAACGTGCCTGAAACCTATGGTTTTTCCAGTGAATTTCTATGGTTTTTTAAATGCTAATTTCTAACTATAACGTGCCTGAAACCTATGGTTTTTCCAGTGAATTTCAAAGGTTTTTTAAATGAAAATTTGTAAGTCTAATGTACCTCAATCCTATGTTTTTTTTATTTTCTATATATATATATATATATATATACATATATATATTTAAAAAAATTGTGAATAACTTTTAGTTAGGAAAACTATATTCATTCTTTTTTTTTTTTTATATTATACAGAAGTCGCGCACCCTTCGCGCACCCTACACGATGGCTGCACGCATTCCGGTAGCCATTTTGAAAAGTCGCGCTGGGGTCGCGACTTCGGCGTAATTTGTAAAGTATGAAATATCTTTAAATTAATTATAAATAAAAGTTTTCCTTTAAGTGTTTGTCTAAATTTATTAATAAAAGTATTTTTAAAGTATTATTTTCAATATAATTTCGACTAAAAATTATTCAATTATTATTGGATTCGGAGGTTAGGAGGGATGGCCATTTTGCTCGATCTGTTTTGCAAGATTTTTTGGTCTAGTCAGGTGGACACCCTCCTCCGGGTGAGGTATGGCTTGAGGATTCTATTCAAAAGGTGAGGAATCAACAGGCAGAAGTATCCATCAGAATGGCAAGTTACTTACCTTCGGTAACGCTTTTTCTGGTGGATACAGTATCTGCCTGTGGATTCCTCACTGTCCCACCCGCCTCCCCGTTGTCCACCTGTTTCTACCAAAAAGATGCTTTTACTGTTTGGCATGAATGTTTTTAATATGTCTTAATCATGCTTATGTTTCAATAGTGAGAAATGCTTGATCTGTTGCTATTTCTTTATGCCTTTATTGGTTATGCATTTGTATATATATATATATATATATATATATATATATATATATTTAGTATACTATGTATACATGTGAAAATGTGTCGGTCCACCTGTTTACCTCGGTGGCACGGAAAAAATGGGTGGAACTGACGTCAGCACGCCGACGAGGTCCTCTTATGGCTCCTATGACGTCATACGGTGTCGCGAGCGGAGCCGTGCTATTATGACATCGTCGTCGACGTGGGAGAGCTAGGAAAGAATTTCCGCGGAATGCTGGCGCAGGGGATATTCACCTAAGTGTTCAGGCTAGTCCTTTGGGAGCAACTGTTTATGTTGCCACTCCAGAAACCGAAACCAGTGATCCGAGGGCAGAGGCCCTTCAGATGGCACACGAGGTGAGGAGCCCAGTCGTGTGCACCGGCGTGGCAGCGAAGTGACAAGCACCACTACCCACAGAAAAGGTAACGAGGGCACTGAATAACACAGGATCTTCTCTTTGTATCTGGAAGAAACAACAAGGTTAAAATGCCCTAGTTCCAAAATGTAGAATTAGTGCTACAACGGTCTTCAAGAGGACCTGCGATGGATGCCGCTTCTGCCTTCCGTACACTGGAGGCGGCACATGGGTCACGCGGTACGGTCATACTGCGGTGGGACGCACACTCGTTGACCTCTCATGGCACTGCTCCACACTTCGGGGACAACGCTTTCCATTAGCTGTGTTTTCTGATGACGTGTCGCGCCGGCTCCGTCCAACAGCAGAACCCCTTTATATCCAAACAGACTCTTCCACTCTCTCACCGGAAGTGAAACCAGGCCACGCGGACACTTTCACAATACAACAGCCGGGAATGCACTTTTCGGTAAAAAAAGCACATTCCTTCCTCCTAATTTATCAAATAAACGACTCACTGAAGAACAGGGGCCAGCTTAGATCGGTAAACAGCCGTTACAACGACTTTTTTACTTCGCAATACCATTACAACGCATGCATTACCACGCATGCGTTGTACATCGCGAAGTCATTACTACGCATTTTTAGAACGCATGGTCATTTACCACGCATGCCTTTACAACAAATTTTGTTGTAAAGGTATGTATGGTAAATGACCATGAGTTCTAAAAATGTAGACGATCCACGTCGTTGTAAGGAAACAGAGGCTGTTCCGTTTCCTCACAACGACTGTGCACCGCCCCTCAGAGACGACATGAAGCAGGAACCACGAGGAGAGAGGAACCACGAGGAGTGAGAGGTAAGGGGGATTGGGCATGGGGTGGTGGTTACTTTTCTAGGGTTTAGGGTAGTGCAGTGGTGTTTGGGTAGTGTAGGGGGTTGTGCTGAGGGTAGTGTTTTAGGGTTTAGGGTAGTGCAGTGGTGTTTGTGTAGTGTAGGGGGTCGTGCTTGGGGTAGTGTTTTAGGGTTTAGGGTAGTGCAGTGGTGTTTGTGTAGTGTAGGGGGTCATGCTGGTGGTAGTGTTTTAGGGTTTAGGGTAGTGCAGTGATGTTTGTGTAGTGTAGGGGGTCATGCTTGGGGTAGATTTAGGGTTTAGGGTAGTGCAGTGGTGTTTGTGTAGTGTAGGGGGTCGTGCTGGGAGTAGTGTTTTAGGGTTTAGGGCAGTGCAGTGGTGTTTGTGTAGTGTAGGGGTCGTGCTGGGGGTAGTGTTTTAGGGTTTAGGGTAGTGCAGTGGTGTTTGGGTAGTGTAGGGGGTACTGCAGGGGGTAGTGTTTTAGGGTTTAGGGTAGTGCAGTGGTGTTTGGGTAGTGTAGGGGGTAGTGTTTTAGGGTTTAGGGTAGTGCAGTGGTGTTGGTGTAGTGTAGGGGGTCGTGCTGGGGGTAGTGTTTTAGGGTTTAGGGTAGTGCAGTGGTTTTTGGGTAGTGTAGGGGGTCGTGCTGGGGGTAGATTTAGGGTTTAGGGTAGTGCAGTGGTGTTTGGGTAGTGTAGGGAGTCGTGCTGGGGGAGTGTTTTAGGGTTTAGGGTATTGCAGTGGTGTTTGGGTAGTGTAGTGGGTCATGCTGGGGGTAGTGTTTTAGGGTTTAGGGTAGTGCAGTGGTGTTTGGGTAGTGTAGGGGGTCTTGCTTAGGGTAGATTTAGGGTTTAGGGTAGTGCAGTGGTGTTTGGGTAGTGTAGGGGGTCGTGCTGGGGGTAGATTTAGGGTTTAGGGTAGTGCAGTGGTTTTTGGGTAGTGTAGGGGGTCGTGCTGGGGGTAGATTTAGGGTTTAGGGTAGTGCAGTGGTGTTTGGGTAGTGTAGGGAGTCATGATGGGGGAGTGTTTTAGGGTTTAGGGTATTGCAGTGGTGTTTGGGTAGTGTAGTGGGTCGTGCTGGGGGTAGTGTTTTAGGGTTTAGGGTAGTGCAGTGGTGTTTGGGTAGTGTAGGGGGTCGTGCTGGGGGTAGTGGTTTAGGGTTTAGTTTAGTGCAGTGGTGTTTGGGTAGTGTAGGGGGTACTGCTGGGGATAGTGTTTTAGGGTTTAGGGTAGTGCAATGGTGTTTGGGTAGTGCAGGGGCTACTGCTAAGGGTAGTGTTTAAGGGTTTAGGGTAGTGCAGTGGTGTTTGGGTAGTGTAGGGGGTACTGCTGGGGGTAGTGTTTTAGGGTTTAGGGTAGTGCAGTGGTGTTTGGGTAGTGTAGGGGGTCGTGCTGGGGGTAGTGTTTTAGGGTTTAGGGTAGTGCAGTGGTGTTTGTGTAGTGTAGGGGGTAGTGTTTTAGGGTTTAGGGTAGTGCAGTGGTGTTTGTGTAGTGTAGGGGGTTGTGCTGGGGTAGTGTTTTAGGGTTTAGGGTAGTGCAGCAGTGTTTGTGTAGTGTAGGGGGTCGTGTTTTAGGGTTTAGGGTAGTGCAGTGGTCTTTGGGTAGTGTAGGGGTCGTGCGGGGGGTAGTGTTTTAGGGTTTAGGGTAGTGCAGTGGTCTTTGGGTAGTGTAGGGGTCGTGCTGGGGTAGTGTTTTAGGGTTTAGGGTAGTGCAGTGGTGTTTGGGTAGTGTAGGGGGTCGTGCTGGGGGAGTGTTTTAGGGTTTAGGGCAGTGCAGTGGTGTTTTGGTAGTGTAGGGGGTCGTGCTGGGGGGAGTGTTTTAGGGTTTAGGGCAGTGCAGAGGTGTTCGGGTAGTGTAGGGGGTCGTGCTGGGGGAGTGTTTTAGGGTTTAGGGCAGTGCAGTGGTGTTCGGGTAGTGTAGGGGGTCGTGCTGGGGGGAGTGTTTTAGGGTTTAGGGCAGTGCAGTGGTGTTCGGGTCGTGTAGGGGTCGTGCTAGAGGGAGTGTTTTAGGGTTTAGGGCAGTGCAGTGGTGTTCGGGTAGTGTAGGGGGTCGTGCTGGGTGGAGTGTTTTAGGGTTTAGGGCAGTGCAGTGGTGTTCGGGTAGTGTAGGGGGTCGTGCTGGGGGTGGTGTTTTAGGGTTTAGGGCAGTGCAGTGGTGTTCAGGCAGTGTAGGGGGTCGTTCTGGGGGTGGTGTTTTAAGGTTTAGGGCAGTGCAGTGGTGTTCGGGAAATGTAGGGGGTCGTGCTGGGGGTGGTGTTTTTGGGTTTAGGGCAGTGCAGTGGTGTTTGGGCAGTGTAGGGGGTCTTGCTGGGAGTGGTGTTTCAGAGTTTAGGGCAGTGGTGTTCGGGCAGTGTAGGGGGTCTTGCTGGGGGTGGTGTTTCAGGGTTTAGGGCAGTGCAGTGGTGTTTGGGCAGTGTAGGGGGTCGTGCAGGGGGTGGTGTTTCAGGGTTTAGGGCAGTGAAGTGGTGTTCGGGCAGTGTAGGGGGTCTTGCTGGGGGTGGTGTTTCAGGGTTTAGGGCAGTGGTGTTCGGGCAGTGTAGGGGGTCTTGCTGGGGGTGGTGTTTCAGGGTTTAGGGAAGTGCAGTGGTGTTCGGGCAGTGTAGGGGGTCGTGCTGGGGCTGGTGTTTCAGGGTTTAGGGCAGTGCAGTGGTGTTCGGGCAGTGTAGGGGGTCGTGCTGGGGCTGGTGTTTCAGGGTTTAGGGCAGTGCAGTGGTGTTCGGGCAGTGTAGGGGTCGTGCTTGGGCTGGTGTTTCAGGGTTTAGGGTAGTGCAGTTGTGTTCGGGTAGTGTAGGGGGTCATGCTGGAGCTGGTGTTTCAGGGTTTAGGGCAGTGCAGTGGTGTTCGGGCAGTGTAGGGGGTCGTGCTGGGGCTGGTGTTTCAGGGTTTAGGGCAGTGCAGTGGTGTTCGGGCAGTGTAGGGGGTCGTGCTGGGGCTGATGTTTCAGGGTTTAGGGCAGTGCAGTGGTGTTCGGGCAGTGTAGGGGGTCGTGCTGGGGCTGATGTTTCAGGGTTTAGGGCAGTGCAGTGGTGTTCGGGCAGTGTAGGGGGTCGTGCTGGGGCTGGTGTTTCAGGGTTTAGGGCAGTCTAGTGGTGTTCGGGCAGTGTAGGGGGTCGTGCTGGGGCTGGTGTTTCAGGGTTTAGGGCAGTGCAGTAGTGTTCGGGCAGTGTAGGGGGTCATGCTGGGGCTGGTGTTACAGGGTTTTGGGCAGAGCAGTGGTGTTCGGGCAGTGTAGGGGGTCGTGCTGCGGGTGGAGTTTCAGGGTTTAGGGCAGTGCAGTGGTGTTCGGGCAGTGTAGGGGGTCTTGCTGGGGGTGGTGATTCAGGGTTTAGGGCAGTGGTGTTCGGGCAGTGTAGGGGGTCTTGCTGGGAGTGATGTTTCAGGGTTTAGGGCAGTGCAGTGGTGTTCGAGCAGTGTAGGGGGTCTTGCTGGGGGTAGTATTTCAGGGTTTAGGGCAGTGCAGTGGTGTTCGGGCAGTGTAGGGGGTCGTGCTGGGGGTGGTGTTTCAGGGTTTAGGGCAGTGCGGTGGTGTTCGGGCAGTGTAGGGGTCGTGCTGGGGGTGGTGTTTCAGGGTTTAGGGCAGTGCAGTAGTGTTCGGGCAGTGTAGGGGGTCGTGCTGGGGCTGGTGTTTCAGGGTTTAGGGCAGTGATAGTGGTGTTCGGGCAGTGTAGGGGGTCGTGCTGGGGCTGGTGTTTCAGGATTTAGGGCAGTGCAGTGGTGTTCGGGCAGTGTAGGGGGTCGTGCTGGGGCTGGTGTTTCAGGGTTTAGGGCAGTGCAGTGGTGTTCGGGCAGTGTAGGGGGTCGTGCTGGGGCTGGTGTTTCAGGGTTTAGGGCAGTGCAGTGGTGTTCGGGCAGTGTAGTGGTTGTGCTGGGGCTGGTGTTTCAGGGTTTAGGGCAGTGCAGTGGTGTTCGGGCAGTGTAGGGGGTCGTGCTGGGGCTGGTGTTTCAGGGTTTAGGGCAGTGGTGTTCGGGCAGTGTAGGGGGTCGTGCTGGGGGTGGTGTTTCACGGTTTATGGCAGTGCAGTGGTGTTCGGGCAGTGTAGGGGGTCTTGCTGGGGGTGGTGTTTCAGGGTTTAGGGCAGTGGTGTTCAGGCAGTGAAGGGGGTCTTGCTGGGGGTGATGTTTCAGGGTTTAGGGCAGTGCAGTGGTGTTCAGGCAGTGTAGGGGGTCTTGCTGGGGGTGGTGTTTCAGGGTTTAGGGCAGTGCAGTGGTGTTCGGGCAGTGTAGGGGGTCGTGCTGGGGGTGGTGTTTCAGGGTTTAGGGCAGTGCAGTGGTGTTCGGGCAGTGTAGGGGGTCGTGCTGGGGGTGGTGTTTCAGGGTTTAGGGCAGTGCAGTGGTGTTCGGGCAGTGTAGGGGGTCGTGCTGGGGGTGGTGTTTCAGGGTTTAGGGCAGTGCAGTGGTGTTTGGGCAGTGTAGGGGTCGTGCTGGGGGTGGTGTTTCAGGGTTTAGGGCAGTGCAGTGGTGTTCGGGCAGTGTAGGGGGTCGTGCTGGGGGTGGTGTTTCAGGGTTTAGGGCAGTGCAGTGGTGTTCGGGCAGTGTAGGGGGTCGTGCTGGGGGTGGTGTTTCAGGGTTTAGGGCAGTGCAGTGGTGTTCGGGCAGTGTAGGGGGTCGTGCTGGGGGTAGTGTTTTAGGGTTTAGGGCAGTGCAGTGGTGTTCGGGCAGTGTAGGGGTCCTGCTGGGGGTAGTGTTTTAGGGTTTAGGGCAGTGCAGTGGTGTTCGGGCAGTGTAGGGGGTCGTGCTGGGGTAGTGTTTTAGGGTTTAGGGCAGTGCAGTGGTGTTCGTGCAGTGTAGGGGGTCGTGCTGGGGTAGTGTTTTAGGGTTTAGGGCAGTGCAGTGGTGTTTGTGTAGTGTGCAGCGCATGCGCTGCGTCGCTAGGCGAGACCTAAAAAGCATTGCACCAAGATGGCTGCCAACACTTCCTGGATCTCCATCGGGAGCCTACATTGCTCCCGACCGCAGGGAGCAGCAAAAAATGCTGCTCCCTACATTTGGGAGCAATTTTTTCATCTGTTTCCCTGCCCGCTTGACAATAGATAAAAAGTCCGCTCCCAGCGGGTGGGAGCATTTTTCCTGCTCACACCCGCTGGGATTGGACTTACTGTATTCTCTCGCTTGATGGTAGCATTAAATTGCTCCCGCCAAGCGAGAGCAAGCAGAGGTTTCCCTGCTCGCACTAGTGCAGGCAGGGAAACTGCTATATCCTGAGTGTAGGCACCTTGGGACATAGCAGGAGCTGGCCCTGGGGGGGTGGCGTCCCAGGGTCATTAATGGCTCCAGGAGAGGGCCCGCGTGACCCCCTCCTTTTAAAGTGCTTGGCCTGGCCACGAGGAGGTGGTGGTCCCCGGTGCCGAATACGGTCTAGGATGGGGGCCGCATGGTCCCCCTACCCACTTAATTGATTCGGCCAGGCCCGGGGAGTGGCGGTCCCCAGGGCCAAAATTGGCCTGGGGTGAGGGGCCACGTGTGCCCCCTCCCATTATAATAATACACCCCCTGGACCTGGCCCACCATTGAGGCATTCAGAAAGCAATCACGTGAGACCGTGCTTGTTTTCTTTTTTCAATTTTGCCACGGATTCACTGCGATTTTGCAGCAAAATTGAAAAAAATTAACATTTTTGGCCCCCAGCAGGGTCCCTTTGTTACCTCACCACCAGGCCTAAGGGGTCAGGGAATTCCTACCCTGCCCCCTTATGGTTTTTTTTTGCCTTTTTTCTTGGGACGTGGATGCGTCAGAGTCCCAAGATGGCTGCAAACACTTCCTGGTTGAAGGGTTGCAAGCAAATCAGATCTCAGAATGAGATCTGTCGGATCCGTGGAGGATTTGCATCCCTAGATATCTATATTTCATTTTTCTTAAATAAGTCAAAAACTACTGAAGGGATTCACCCCAAATAATAAAAAGAGATCTTTCTAAACCAAGATCTAGCTTTCTGCAAAATTTGGTGTATTTCCATTTAGCGGTTAGGGGTGTAGTCGTGTTGAAAATCCATATTGGAAATTGCAAGGGGAAAACGCCTTTTGGGACCCCCCCTTTTTCTTGGCCCCCGCTTGAAGAATTACCCCGAAACTTTCATTACAGCAGCTGAAGTGAGTGGTAAACTAGTTATGAAATTTTGTGAAGATTCGTCAAACAGCGCCAAAGTTATTTGTAAAACAGAAAACTCATCGTCTATGGGAATTAGGTCCTAACTTTAACTACGTACTGGTGACCGCCGGTGGGTAATATATATAAATATATATATTACCCACCGGCGGTCACCAGTAGGTAGTTATAGTTAGGACCTAATTCCCATAGACAAAGAGTTTGATATAAAAAAAATTGCTGAAAAAACAATGGTAATGTTATAGTTCTAAAAAATGTCAACGCTATTTCAGCATGGTGGCTCCAAGAAGAATATTGAAAGATCTTGCACAATTAACACCACACAATGATACACATATTAAGAAACAACCCCTTGTATTAAAGTAATTGCAGCAAAACATGTTTGGTGCGGCTTGCATTCTATCAACTTGCCTGAAGACATTTGAACAAAAAAATCTTTTTCACAATGACAGTATGTGACAACAGTAAAAATAAACATTGAGTCAGACAAATCGAAAAGCAGTTTTAGCGCAAGGCAAGTCAACATAAATGTGAAGCGGCAGAGTGAAAACGTAAAACACAAGAAGTAGAAGTGCGTTCTCTGGCAGCTGTGAGGGTTGCTGCAGAAAGAGGAGAGTTCCACACCCTTTCAGTTAAAATGCATTGAAGAGGCCAGAAAAGAGACAGTCGCTCACTCTGACCAATTCCCTGCCGTCCACTCAGAAGTCCTTCACCGTGACCACTTACTCTGGCACTAAAAGCTATAGCGAACTTTGTTATTCCTCTTGTTTTACAGTAAGCACTAGACTAAAGCTCCCAGTCTTGGCAAGCAGCAGCTGGGTTTGTTTGGGGTCCGAATGAATGCAAGGCTGTTGGAGCAGAAAGGAAAATAAGCTATTTTCCCAGATCTTTTAGCAACGCCCTGTCCCCAACACCTCAACACTGCACTCCCTCAACTCTGCTGATTGTCATTACTCCTTTTATCCCATCCCACTCCAATCCACTTCGTCATTAGTGCTGTCCCACGCTCATACCACCGCTGACCTGGGCGATCTCATGAGGCTCCTTCACATCTGTCATCCTCCCAGGGCTTTAATTATTCATGCTTTTAACTTTATTTCTCAATGATGACTGTAAAAATCCATTCCAGTAAAGCAGTCTCTGTTTACATTTCACGTTTTACTTCATGCTGCGTTCATTAAGAGTATTTCCTTTTTCCAGATATGTGCTTCTGTAGTTTCATTTTCATAAAACATACTACTCTGACATAGTACAAACTGTGAACTGAGTCGCCTTGAGGTCTGGGTGAGTTTAGATTGTGGGTAGGCATTTATTATGGGCACGACTGAGAGTACCAAGGCTGAAGGCAGTACTGGTTTCTCACAGTGACTGCCGGTGGATCATTAAGGTGTTCAGATTAAATGCAAATCCAACCCTTGGACTCTCAGGAGAGTGCATAGAGCGATGGTTATTTATATGCTGATTGTAAATGAAAGCAATGAAAGCACTACTATGCATGTGCACAATGAGGACTACATTGTGTAGGAGTCACATATTATCCAAACTGGTAGGCATTATATGTTAAGAGCACTTGGTCAGGGTTTATAACGTTATGCAGTGATTGAGAGTGGTGATAAAACTTTATTAATATCCAAAGGAACCCTTTTAAACAACTATGGAACAACAAAAGATTGAGGATAAAAACAATGTTCTAAAGCATGCCTTTCAGTTTGCATGCAGTTCCTTGATCCTAGTTCATACCTCACTGTGCTATATCAGAAGGATTGGGACATTTTAACTTCAAATAACAAAATAATCTCTGTGATAACAGCAGTAACTCACTGGGCAATCTACATAAAATACAATAGAGGTAGACAAGGCTAGCCAGAACCTCGTTCTAAATGTCAGTGCTTTTACGGAGACATAAAACATATTGGCCATGTACATCATGAACCAAAAATCATGTTAGAATGTGATAAAGTGTCTTGATAGTTCAAAAAACATGCGGAAGCATTTCACTTTAGCACATCAAATTATACCACAGCATTGAGAAGCATTTATTAAACACGAGAGTTTTTAAACAAGAAATGAGAAACATTCCTGCCCACACCCTGATGAAAATTCTATTATTGATCTTAATTAAGCCCTTAAAAAGTACACCAAGATGCAATTTGCTAGCCAACTTCTTTTTGGAGGTCAACAGTATTCTCCTTACACTTGGAGGGGTGAAAGAACAAGTCAATTCCCCCCAGCGGTGGCATGAACAATTAAGCATGTTCCCAGAAATGACTCAAGAAGATACCTTGGAGATCCACAAATCCTTAAACTCAGGCCCCTGCTGGCCTCTCCCCCCCCCCCGGGGCATTATGTGTAAAGGTGGAAAGGGAGTTATAACTCTGCTAACAGATATGTTTAACTTCTCACTTAAACCCGGAACAGTCCCTTCAGCCTGAAAACATGCCATTGTCAAGCCATTTCTAAAAAAGCAATCAGAAGACCCCGTAAAGTTTGAAAGTTATCACCTGATTTCCCTCTTCCCAGGTCCTAGCAAAATTCTAGAAAAGTTTATAAACAGAAACCTCTTGCGATACCTAGAGACACATGACATCTTACATCAGTCTCAGAAAGGCTTTAGACCGGGTAGCAGCACAGAAACAGCTCCGCTTGCAGCTACAGAAGAACTCAGGGCCATCCTGCTGAAGGAGGAACAGCTGCCCTGATCCCATTGGACCTGAGTGCTGCTTTTGACAGCGTCTCCCACCCAATGCTAGAAACCACAGGGGTCCATATTGAGCCCCACTTTGTTCAACATATATGTCCTTCCTCTGACAGAGATTATAAAGGCTCATGGGCTATCATCGATATCCTTTGCTGATGGCACCCAGATTATTTTCTCCCTCTCTCATCAGATGGACGGAACTTCCAATCAGCTCAATAACTGCCTACAAAATGTAGACTGGATGTCATCAGCAGTCTTTAATTAAATGGGGAGAAAACCAATGTCATGGTGGTGGGCAATAACCCTGCCAGAAGGATGGAGCTCAATTGGCCAATTTTTATGGGTGACAAACCTGCACCTAAAGTGGAGGTCAAGAGTCTAGGCTTCTGGCTAGACAACAAGCTCTCAATGGCAACAAAGGCAAAAAAACTAGCAGCAACATGTTTCGGTCTATTAAGGGCTCTGAGAAAGCTGTTAAGATGGCTTTCTGTACCATCACGAAGAGTGTTATACAAGGGCCAGTCCTCTCACGATTGGATTATGGAAACTCCCTACAGTTTTAAAAAGTTTTTAAAAGCTACAAGTTGCTCACAGAGCCATGTATAAGGAGGGCCCTGGGGTGGTGGACTGGGAGGCAGATCTAGACTGGTGCCAAGGGGCAGAACAAGTGATATAAAAAGCCAGAGGCTGTCCCAAAAAGTGAGAGAAAGTGTGGGGGGCCTGAAGAGAATACAGGGGCCAGGGCTAAACAAGAGGCTGGACGATTGTAGGGAGGGAGGATCGGAGGGCAACCAAGGGAGGGCAGGGAATTTTCTGTATGGGTTGTAAATGCGCCACTTTCGAACTGATGGATATATTGTTCCTGCAATGTACTAAACTTAAGTTCTGAACCTGGATAATATTCATTGACTCACTCCAAACTGTATGCTGTTATAAAGCATTGTTTAATAAAAACAAGTTTAAACAAAAAATAAAGGGGCTCGGAGCTGATCTAAAGACTACTACTAACAGCCTTTGATCCAACAAGAATGCTGCGCTCCACCAGCCAGCAACTATTTTATATACCAAGGATAAAGAGAGCAAGGAGTGGAGGACGCTCTTTTTCGTTTCTGGCCCCAATACTCTGGAATTCCCTCCCACAGCATATAAGGAAAAAAGAATCAGAAATCAAATTTAGAAACCTGCTAAAAACTGCCCTTTTCAATTACAATGGCTGACTGGAATGTTATCTGCAGGCTATCTTAACACTGGGAGTCCCCAATACCCATGAATAGAATAGAATGAATTAAGAGACATTTTAAGCTGTTAAATCAAACACAAACATTTTTGTACAGTGCATGTCCTGCACTCACGTATGTGACAATGAACAAAAAAAGAAGCAGGGAAACCGGGATTGATCACTGACTTTCCAGTTTCACAGTATGCAATGGGGCCACTTGATGGGTATCTCTTTCCAGCATTGAATGTTAACAATTTGCTTTAACTCTAGGAGGATGAAATTAGAGTGTGGGTAACCAGTAGAATCAACAATTACTTAGGCAGTTTTACAGAGCACGAAACTTGTCCCAGGACATAAGAGCGAGAGCTTCACAATAGACAGAGACTACATTATATGCGTTTTGGACTAGACAAAATAAATATCTCTCCGGCAAGATAATTAATTGTATCTTACTGTTACTAAAATTGCTGGGCACACAGGGACTCTCACACCTGCCAAAGAAGCAGGCTGCAGGGCAGGCCAACCAGCCCTTTACACTCCTTGTCACAGTACAGAGCCCCTTTCTGAGGGCCAAGGACGCGCAGGGATCTGGCCACACCTGTGGTGCTTGAGGCCTTTTACTCCTGATGTCCCAGGGCCTGACCTACTATGGATCTTGAGTAACTGGGCCAAGTACCCCTTCTGCACTTGACTCTCAGTGTTAGCTGTGGACGAGTAGTCAAAGGCTCCCTCTGGGGGGAAGAAGGGGGCAGGGGGATGAGTAGAGATATAAGTGAATGTGACTCATAACTCAAAGTGCACTCAGTATGAACAATAAATCAATGTCCAGTCAAATTCTTACTTTTGTAAGAAAAATAAGTATTTTATTTCTAACTCTACACATACAAAAGAATAACAACATTCAAGAGCAATTACACAATCCCCTTGAAGTTAGGGCAATAGTCGTTGTCGGGTAAATACCTGTCCCACCCACGTCCTTATAACGTGGTCAGGGTAATTCCCCAATCACTGGTGGCCAGACCCAGGGAATGCTTACTAGTAGACCGCACTCAAGAGTTCCCGTTTGAGGGGGGGAGGGGGTGTCCAGGGATGCATGGAAGCAGCAGAATAACTGCTGAGCTCCGGTACAAGAGGCCTGATTGAGGCTATTTCACCTGTTTCCTCCCGAGTCCTGCAAGCAGGTATTGGAGACCTGAGACGGGGGAAACTTATTCGGGCGCTAACCGAGGGAACATGGTGGAGAAGTGGCTACATGATCCGTAGGGGGGCGGCAGGGCAGCGGTCGCGGCAAGATGGTGCCAGCACAGGAAGTAAGCCAGGCGCCGCTGGTGTGACGGGACCATGCCGGGGCTGGAGCGAGCACCGGGAGCCAGTGGAGGGGTGGGGGCTAGCAGCAGTTTCCCCATCGGGGGCTGTGCCCCCTTGCACTCTCCGGAGTTGGGTGTTGAGGTTAGGCTGTTGTAGGACCCTGGGAGATTTGAAGCGGCAAGGACGCCAGGCCATATAAAGGTGAGGGGATGAGGAGGCCCCTGTTTCATTGGCCACCCGCCTCACTGGGGGTAGAATCTGGGGAATACCCCGCATTGTGCGCCCCAAGGGGGCATATGACTACAGTGTCGCCCAGCTGTGGCCACAACGGGACGGAGGCAGAAAAAGGCCTGGTGCTGCGGCGGTGAACCTGGCACTGAGTGAGGCCAAACAAGCCCTGGCAGGCTGACAGCGGTTGGGGCCCATTTCTTTGGTGTTGCGGTGGGGGGGCCGGTGAGGGTGAGGTCCTCGCCCCTCTTCCCCCACACCCCTAAGTAAATATAGGGAGGCCAGCGATTGGGCCACTGGGGGTCCCGGGGGCAATGGCAACCAGACCACCCCAAGAGAATATTAAGCAGGGAGGAGGAAAGGAGACCCTAAGTTTCTCGACGTGATCTCCTAAGTATGGAAGATGATTTTATGTTATCTTAAATAGAATCTATAAATTAACAAAGAAGAAACCAGCAACCTATAATCTTACTACTCTTTACACGCGAGCACATATGATAAATATATTCCAAAGTATCAAAAAGTTTACGGCAGTGTCCCACCTCAGTCCTTAAAATATAATCTTTTAAAGACTGAGGTGGGACACTGCCGTAAACGTTTTGAGTAGTAAGATTATAGGTTGATGGTTTCTTCTTTGTTAATTTATACATTCTATGTAAGGTAACATAAAAGGAGACCATAAGAAGAACAGACGTTAGGGAGACGTGGGTTTTCCCATCTACCATCATCTTCCATACTTAGGAGATCACGTAAAGAAACTTAGCGGTAAGTGGACAGGAAATAATGGGGTCCCGTCTGAGCAAAAAAATATATATTAGGATAAACTATGTCCTGCAATAGGGGTGAATGCCTGAATGGGTGGTGTGTGAGTTTAATGGATATATATATCCTAAACTCCAGTAAACTCTATGGTGCATTCTTTATACTGTGAAGAAAGCGTCACCTGTGTAGGGAACGTCCCCCTGGGCACAGGCTAATAACCACACAATGTGTGGATGTGAAAAAGCTGTCTGAATATTAGTGTCAAACAATGGATAAATCCAAAATATGAAATTGAAATAAATTCTTTTTAATATGTTTGGGTCATTGATATTTCATGAATCATATCGGACCCATCAATAGTAGATATATCATCAAAGCTTCTAAATGAACATTTCAAAATCCCGATGCATTTCGGGCTGTCAAAGCCCTTCGTCAGGGGCAAATGATCTAGAAAATAATCAGCAAAGAATACAATACAAACAGACGATCCGTCCAGCCAGAATATGCTATGCATGATACATGAGCAAATATCAAACAACAGAATATGATACTAATGTCGGGTGATGCGATTGTGGGTGATAAAGTTATGCGTGATGAAATAATAAGGAGTGAGGTGACGTGAATCAAACCGAGTCTAAGACTGAACCATGTCAAACATCCAAATGTGAAATAACAACGCGTGCGTGCAAAGCGTGTAAGTGAAAAGCGAACCTGAAACATACTGCGAAGATACAAAGTGTAAAACGAAAGCGTGAAAGATACCCAAGGTGAAGGAGCTTAAGAGAGCGTCTCGTGAGTTAAAAAAAATATATATAGGGCCCAGTGCATAGAAGTTGCAACCAATGTCGATAACAAAGTAACATCACGAGTGATCGAAAATCGGACAAATAGGGTGCTCACCCGAAACCAGAGTGGAACGGAGAAAACACTCACCGGTGCTCCTAGAAGCTACCGCGTCTGTACGCGCTGATCAAAAATGTGAGAGCGGCCATGCAACGTGTATGTTATATCAATAAAGAACAGACTCACAAACGAGCCAGTGTGTGATGAAAGTATAGCGGCCATCTTGGAACGTCCAAGGGGACGTGTACTACAGTACAGATACTCGGGTTTGTAGAAGTTGTTAACGTACTCATGCAGTGAAAAAAAGAGATTGCATGTGAGACAATCTGACCAAGATGAAAAATAAGATAAGGAATAAGTGCAAGCTAAAAACAGTGATGAAGTGTGGAAGGCAGGGATCAGGATGGAGAGTGGGGCAACCAATGTGAATACAGTATAACCACCATCAACCTAAAATAAATATAGAAACAAGAAAGAAAGTGATAGAATGGGTTGAAGAAACTCCAAATGTGCCAAACACATAAACAGAGGGAATGATGTGAAGAGAAATTAAATGAAGTAACCAGGTGAAAAGAGTAAGACAATTAGAATCCAAAGAGACCAGGGAGTTAGAGATAGCACGAAAACTCCATTCTGTCATTTAAACCAAAAGGTTTAGAAGAGTTCAAAGCCTTGATCCAATAGTTCTCTCTCTGTAGTAGGTAGGTATTGTTATTTCTGCCTTCAACCTTCTCCACGATTTCCAGGATGAGGAATTTTAATTGGCTGATGTTATGATTGTTGTCAGTGAAGTGGGTAGCGACTGTAGACTTGATGTTTTTGGTTCTGATATTGCTTTTATGCTCATGAAGTCTAGTCTTGATTTTTCTTTCAGTCTTACCCACGTAAGGCAACCCGCATGGGCATTTGAGCAAATATACCACGTTGGTGGTGTCACATATGGCTGTGACTTTGAGGTTAATACGTGTACCTTTCATGGGGTGGGTCGTCCATGTGCCTCTAATAACGTTGTTGCAATTGCTACAGTTTAGACAGGGTAAAGTGCCCTTGTAGGTGGGGGTGGAAATATTCTTTGAAGGTTGTGTTAATAGATCCTTCAAGTTTTTTCCTCGAGTATAAGCAAATATTGGTTTGTTACAAAACAAACCCTTGAAGTCAGGTTCCATAGCAAGGATGGGCCAATGTTTGTTGATGACGTTTTTGTAACGTTGACTCATGGTCGAAAATTTGGATACCACTACCATGCGGTTCTGGCTTGGTTTGCTTGTTTTGGCTAACAATTCAAATCGGGTTTTGATGCACAGCGTGTCTTGGCTTGTGCTAGAATCTTGGGAGGATAACCCCTATCAGAAAATCTATTAAGCATACTATCAATCTGTTTCGAGCATGTTTCAGGTTGTGAAACAATGCGCTTGACTCTCAACAATTGCGAATAGGGTAAATGGTTTTTCAGGGGTTGTTGATGGAAACTGGTGAAATGCAACAGATTATTCCTATCTGTGTTTTTGCGAAATATGTCTGTCTCAAGACTGTTAGCAGTTTTCTTGATGAGCACGTCCAAGAATGCCATGGACTCTTGGTTGATTTCAAAGGTGAACTGAATGCGTTCATTGATGTGATTCAACTCATCTACGGCAATTAACAAATCTTGTTGTGATCCATGCCATAACACAAAAATGTCATCAATATATCGTAAGAAGACTCTCACATGTTCAATCCATGTGTTCTTGTTCAAGATGTGTTCTTCTTCAAATTGTTGCATGAAGATATTCGCGTACGCCGGAGCGGCGCAATTGCCCATTGAAGTGCCCGATAACTGTAAAAACCATTGCTCATCCCATTTGAAATAGCTTTGATATAGCGTAAAGTTAAGAAGTTCCATCAGGAACAGTTGTAGGTTGAAATCTAAATCTGAATTGAGGAGCGCTTTTTCTATGGCCGCTAAGCCCAAGTCATGTGGTATTGAAGTATACAATGATTTGACATCGATAGTACACAACCAGAGTTCTTCATCCTCTTGGATTTGAATTTGACTCAATCTGGAAATAAAGTCGGTGGTGTCTCTGATATATGTTCGCATGTTGAGAACAAAAGGTTGGAGGTGTCTATCAAGAAACTTGCCTACGGGTTCATGTAAACTGCCTCTGGTTGTCACAATAGGTCTGAAGGGAGGTTGTTGTAAGCTCTTATGTACCTTTGGTAACATATATAAAGTCGGTGATTTAGGATCCAATTGTAAGAGATATCTCTCAACTTTTGCAGTGATGACGCCGTTGTCTACGGCCTGTTTGAGAAGAGCTTTTAGAATTTGTGTGAATTCTTTGGTTGGATTGTAATCCAATAAAGCATAAGTATTTTTATCTAGTACATGATTGAGTACCTGTTGGTTGTAAAAGCTGGTGTCCATTAACACAAGAGCGCCTCCTTTATCTGCATTTTGAAAAGTGATGGTAGTGTTTTGAGCTAAGTTTTGTAGTGTTGTCTTTTCTTTCATGGTCATGTTGTGACTCTTGGATTTTCTCTGGAAATTGAAGGACTGTAATTCATGTTTAACTAATGCTTCAAACGTGTCAAAACTTTTGTGGCTAACAGGAGCCATATAAGTGCTTTTTGTTCGCAAACCTTTTAGAAGAGAATCCTCTTCCGGAACTTGTTGTGTTAGAATATTGTCAAAAAGTTCCTTAAACGTAAATTGCGCATCAGGCGGAAGAAACTGATTTCAAGTTTCAGTGCATTAGTATGATTCGTGAGAACAAAGGATGAACCTTTTTGTAAAGTCTTTTCTTCAAATGGACTCAGAGGATATGAGGAAATGTTGATCACAAGGTTGTTAGAATCTAAGTTTTCTTCCCCTTCCCTCTCCTCCCGGTGGTTGGAGGAACTTTCGGGTCTGAGTTGTCTTTTTCTTTACCTTCCCCTAAAAAAGGAACATTGGAAACTTGAGGAATATCAGTGTTGGTCTTGTTCTAGTATCCCTATCCGAGACTGAAACTTCCTCATCGGATAGTGATACTAGAAAATGACCAACACATCCAACCGCCCCGTCAACCTCTATGAGTACTGATATTCCTCAAGTTTCCAATGTTCCTTTTTTAGGGGAAGGTACACAGGACAAAGACGACCCAGGAGGTCCCAAAGAAAAAGAAAAAGACAACTCAGACCCGAAAGTTCCTCCAACCACCGGGAGGAGAGGGAAGGGGAAGAAAACTTAGATTCTAACAACCTTGTGATCAACATTTCCTCATATCCTCTGAGTCCATTTGAAGAAAAGACTTTACAAAAAGGTTCATCCTTTGTTCTCACGAATCATACTAATGCACTGGAACTTGAAATCAGTTTCTTCCGCCTGATGCGCAATTTACGTTTAAGGAACTTTTTTGACAATATTCTAACACAACAAGTTCCGGAAGAGGATTCTCTTCTAAAAGGTTTGCGAACAAAAAGCACGTATATGGCTCCTGTTAGCCACAAAAGTTTTGACACGTTTGAAGCATTAGTTAAACATGAATTACAGTCCTTCAATTTCCAGAGAAAATCCAAGAGTCACAACATGACCATGAAAGAAAAGACAACACTACAAAACTTAGCTCAAAACACTACCATCACTTTTCAAAATGCAGATAAAGGAGGCGCTCTTGTGTTAATGGACACCAGCTTTTACAACCAACAGGTACTCAATCATGTACTAGATAAAAATACTTATGCTTTATTGGATTACAATCCAACCAAAGATTTCACACAAATTCTAAAAGCTCTTCTCCAACAGGCCGTAGACAACGGCGTCATCACTGCAAAAGTTGAGAGATATCTCTTACAATTGGATCCTAAATCACCTACTTTATATATGTTACCAAAGGTACATAAGAGCTTACAACAACCTCCCTTCAGACCTATTGTGACAACCAGAGGCAGTTTACATGAACCCGTAGGCAAGTTTCTTGATAGACACCTCCAACCTTTTGTTCTCAACGTGCGAACATATATCAGAGACACCACCGACTTTATTTCCAGATTGAGTCAAATTCAAATCCAAGAGGATGAAGAACTCTGGTTGTGTACTATTGATGTCAAATCATTGTATACTTCAATACCACATGACTTGGGCTTAGCGGCCATAGAAAAGCGCTCCTCAATTCAGATTTAGATTTCAACCTACAACTGTTCCTGATGGAACTTCTTAACTTTACGCTATATCAAAGCTATTTCAAATGGGATGAGCAATGGTTTTTACAGTTATCGGGCACTTCAATGGGCAATTGCGCCGCTCCGGCGTACGCGAATATCTTCATGCAACAATTTGAAGAAGAACACATCTTGAACAAGAACACATGGATTGAACATGCGAGAGTCTTCTTACGATATATTGATGACATTTTTGTGTTATGGCATGGATCACAACAAGATTTGTTAATTGCCGTAGATGAGTTGAATCACATCAATGAACGCATTCAGTTCACCTTTGAAATCAACCAAGAGTCCATGGCATTCTTGGACGTGCTCATCAAGAAAACTGCTAACAGTCTTGAGACAGACATATTTCGCAAAAACACAGATAGGAATAATCTGTTGCATTTCACCAGTTTCCATCAACAACCCCTGAAAAACCATTTACCCTATTCGCAATTGTTGAGAGTCAAGCGCATTGTTTCACAACCTGAAACATGCTCGAAACAGATTGATAGTATGCTTAATAGATTTTCTGATAGGGTTATCCTCCCAAGATTCTAGCACAAGCCAAGACACGCTGTGCATCAAAAACCCGATTTGAATTGTTAGCCAAAACAAGCAAACCAAGCCAGAACCGCATGGTAGTGGTATCCAAATTTTCGACCATGAGTCAACGTTACAAAACGTCATCAACAAACATTGGCCCATCCTTGCTATGGAACCTGACTTCAAGGGTTTGTTTTGTAACAAACCAATATTTGCTTATACTCGAGGAAAAACTTGAAGGATCTATTAACACAACCTTCAAAGAATATTTCCACCCCCACCTACAAGGGCACTTTACCCTGTCTAAACTGTAGCAATTGCAACAACGTTATTAGAGGCACATGGACGACCCACCCCATGAAAGGTACACGTATTAACCTCAAAGTCACAGCCACATGTGACACCACCAACGTGGTATATTTGCTCAAATGCCCATGCGGGTTGCCGTACGTGGGTAAGACTGAAAGAAAAATCAAGACTAGACTTCATGAGCATAAAAGCAATATCAGAACCAAAAACATCAAGTCTACAGTCGCTACCCACTTCACTGACAACAATCATAACATCAGCCAATTAAAATTCCTCATCCTGGAAATCGTGGAGAAGGTTGAAGGCAGAAATAACAATACCTACCTACTACAGAGAGAGAACTATTGGATCAAGGCTTTGAACTCTTCTAAACCTTTTGGTTTAAATGACAGAATGGAGTTTTCGTGCTATCTCTAACTCCCTGGTCTCTTTGGATTCTAATTGTCTTACTCTTTTCACCTGGTTACTTCATTTAATTTCTCTTCACATCATTCCCTCTGTTTATGTGTTTGGCACATTTGGAGTTTCTTCAACCTATTCTATCACTTTCTTTCTTGTTTCTATATTTATTTTAGGTTGATGGTGGTTATACTGTATTCACATTGGTTGCCCCACTCTCCATCCTGATCCCTGCCTTCCACACTTCATCACTGTTTTTAGCTTGCACTTATTCCTTATCTTATTTTTCATCTTGGTCAGATTGTCTCACATGCAATCTCTTTTTTTCACTGCATGAGTACGTTAACAACTTCTACAGACCCGAGTATCTGTACTGTAGTACACGTCCCCTTGGACGTTCCAAGATGGCCGCTACACTTTCATCACACACTAGCTCGTTTGTGAGTCTGTTCTTTATTGATATAACATACACGTTGCATGGCCGCTCTCACATTTTTGATCAGCGCGTTCAGACGCGGTAGCTTCTAGGAGCACCGGTGAGTGTTTTCTCCGTTCCACTCTGGTTTCGGGTGAGCACCCTATTTGTCCGATTTTCGATCACTCGTGATGTTACTTTGTTATCGACATTGGTTGCAACTTCTATGCACTGGGCCCTATATATATTTTTTAACTCACGAGACGCTCTCTTAAGCTCCTTCACCTTGGGTATCTTTCACGCTTTCGTTTTACACTTTGTATCTTCGCAGTATGTTTCAGGTTCGCTTTTCACTTACACGCTTTGCACGCACGCGTTGTTATTTCACATTTGGATGTTTGACAGGGTTCAGTTTTAGACTCAGTTTGATTCACGTCACCTCACTCCTTATTATTTCATCACGCATAACTTTATCACCCACAATCGCATCACCCGACATTAGTATCATATTCTGTTGTTTGATATTTGCTCATGTATCATGCATAGCATATTCTGGCTGGACGGATCGTCTGTTTTTATTGTATTCTTTGCTGATTATTTTCTAGATCATTTGCCCCTGACGAAGGGCTTTGACAGCCCGAAATGCATCGGGATTTTGAAATGTTCATTTAGAAGCTTTGATGATATATCTACTATTGATGGGACCGATATGATTCATGAAATATCAATGACCCAAACATATTAAAAGAATTTATTTCAATTTCATATTTTGGATTTATCCATTGTTTGACACTAATATTCAGACAGCTTTTTCACATCCACACATTGTGTGGTTATTAGCCTGTGCCCAGGGGGACGTTCCCTACACAGGTGACGCTTTCTTCACATTGTCTTCACACCCCTTGACCAGAGGGTGATACCCCAGGAGCACGCTACAACCGTCGAAAAGTATACCTTGGTGTGCGCAGTCCTTTACTCCTTGGCATTCTTTATACTGTCAAAAAGGAATTTCAATGACTAAATGTTTTTATGAATATTATGATGTAGTGTTTTTTATATTTTGGTACATATATTTGTGATTATGTAATTTTGTGTCTATATAGATTGTAATATTCATGTTTATATTTTACATAGGAGTCTACTGCAGATGTTTTTATGTAAAATAAGAGAGGAACAAGCGGGGTCTTGATAAAGGTGGTCTTTATAGGTTTGATACCGCCGAAACGCGCCAACGCATTGAAATTAACTAAATCGGGTGGAGATATTGGCTTGGCTGAGGCAAACAGAAATTTAAAACCGGATGCCAATATTTAATTGTCTTAACCGATTAGTGAACGAACAATAAGTATTAGTGCATTGTCGTATGTTTTTCCTCTCTTTCTTTTCCTTTTTACTCTTTATCTTCTCCTCCATGAATTAATAATGTTATTATGATGAAAGTTTTTTATTAATGATTTATTGCTGATAGTCTGGGAGGTGCCTTGTATTTCGTAATTGACTTGTTACAGCTTTGACAATTTGTGGTGTTTTAAAAATTAATAGAATTTTTATATAATGTAGACAGTGGTGGCCATACTTATTTTACAATAAATTGTTTTTAACAATATACATTGTGTCGTGGTACTATGAGTGATACTGGGATTTAGGTGAATGTGCCTTTATGATTAGTGATTGACTGTATATATGGTTGTGAGTGTTGAATTGAGTGTATCCCAAAGGGAGTTATTTTTGATAATATAGCTCTGATAGAGCCCTGTCCCTTTGGTGTGAGGGGCCTCTCTCATAACATTTGCATACTAAAGGAAGAACTGACACACCTTTTTAATTCAGCATTTGTGCATAGACAGGATCTCCCGCCCTCCTGGGACGAGGCCACTATAAATATAATTCTCAAGCAAAATAAAGACCCCCAAGGCCTGCGAATCCTATAGACCTATCTCCCTCCTACACTGTGACTATAAAGTCTAAACACAGATCTTAACCAAGCGGCTCAAAAGGTGGTGGATGCTCTGGTCCTTACAGATTAGAAAGGGTTCATTGAAGGAAGGCAACTATATGAATTAACCCATGATTTAATAGGGGCAATAGTTTTGGCTGGTGAACACAGAATCCCCTTGACAGCACTGACTTTCGATGCTGCCAAAGCTTTCAATAGGGTCAGTTGGCCCTTTCTGTATAGTGCAATTAAGCAATTCTACTTAGGAGAAGCTTTTTTCGCGGCAGTCAGTTCTCTTTATAAAAATCCCTCGGTAAGGATTTTAGTTGATGGGAACCTTACTAAACCGATACATTTTAGAAAAGGGACTAGGCAGGGGTGTCCACTTTCGCCTCATCTTTTCAACCTCTATATAGAGCTGTTGGCAAACAAAATAAGGGCTTGCAAGAACATCATTCCTTTTGTTTGCAATGGGTAGGGAGAAAAAATTGGTCTGTATGGCAATGATCTGATGGTCTATACAGGGGATCTGGTAAAGTCCCTTCCAGTAATTTAGAACATCTTGGAAGACTACGGGAGGGTATCTGGCTATCGTATTAATCAACAAATAAATTAGATAATGCAATGGAATAGCCAATATACCAGCGACTTGATTAGACAGGATCTCCCGCCCTCCTGGGACGAGGCCACTATAAATATAATTCTCAAGCAAAATAAAGACCCCCAAGGCCTGCGAATCCTATAGACCTATCTCCCTCCTACACTGTGACTATAAAGTCTAAACACAGATCTTAACCAAGCGGCTCAAAAAGGTGGTGGATGCTCTGGTCCTTACAGATTAGAAAGGGTTCATTGAAGGAAGGCAACTATATGAATTAACCCATGATTTAATAGGGGCAATAGTTTTGGCTGGTGAACACAGAATCCCCTTGACAGCACTGACTTTCGATGCTGCCAAAGCTTTCAATAGGGTCAGTTGGCCCTTTCTGTATAGTGCAATTAAGCAATTCTACTTAGGAGAAGCTTTTTTCGCGGCAGTCAGTTCTCTTTATAAAAATCCCTCGGTAAGGATTTTAGTTGATGGGAACCTTACTAAACCGATAAATTTTAGAAAAGGGACTAGGCAGGGGTGTCCACTTTCGCCTCATCTTTTCAACCTCTATATAGAGCTGTTGACAAACAAAATAAGGGCTTGCAAGAACATCATTCCTTTTGTTTGCAATGGGTAGGAGAAAAAAATTGGTCTGTATGGCAATGATCTGATGGTCTATACAGGGGATCTGGTAAAGTCCCTTCCAGTAATTTAGAACATCTTGGAAGACTACGGGAGGGTATCTGGCTATCGTATTAATCAACAAATAAATTAGATAATGCAATGGAATAGCCAATATACCAGCGACTTGATTAGACAGGAAATAAGGAACCGGGGAATCCAAGTAGTGCATGATCTAGAGAAATTAGCCCAGCTTAATTTCAACAAGGTAGCTTCCGGGGCCAGAAAATTACTTAAGTTGTGGGGTGTCCTCCCCCTTTCATTTATAGGCAGATCTAACTTGTTAAAAATGTCAATTGTTCCCAAATTCACCTTTATTTTCAATGCAATCCCGCTAGAATTCAAGCCAGTTTGGTTTAAGAGGTTGCAAGGGGATCTTAGCAGCTTTATTTGGAGGGCTAAAGGGGTCAGAATTGCCTGGAGGAAGCTTCATAGGAAAAAGGAACACGGTGGCATCGCAAGCTCTGACGTCTTTCAATGTTATTGGGCCTTTCACCTAAAGAACGTAAGGCAGTTACTGATGGACAGCTCCACCTTTTCACTGTTATTAAGGGCTTTCACTGCAGTCTTTCCCAGGCGCAGGGACTTTTTTCTTTTTAAATTCGATCACCCAAAGTTTTTTTTAAAGTGAGACTTAAGATCTTTGTGGTCGGGTTCAAGCTGTGGTGCCGAATAAGACTCTCACTATAAATTTCCTACTATAGCAGCTCTGCCTCAATATGGGACTCTCCTGGCACTCCAGCCTGCCTCCTTGAAAAACTTGCGATCTCCCTGCGTGACCGGGGTATACATAAATGGGGCAAATGATAGAAGACAATCAGTTAGTACCCTGAGAGTGTTTGGCAGATATTACTGAGGGGACTTTATCGAAATGTAAATATTATCAACTAGCAAGTTGGGCAAAGGGCTTAGGTAAAGATGGCAATAGCAATCATTAATGGGAGGACAGGATTCCACAACAACCTCTTTTGAAGAAAGAAATTTCAGAGTGGTACTGGATGTTAGTCCAGGCCGGGGAAGAGGCGCATACCCTGCTCACGGAGATCTGGAAGAGGGAACTGCCAAACCAAGACCTTGAATCACTCTGGCAAGTATCTATGTCTTATTTGTGGCTATCTACAAAGTCCACGTCGCTTAGGAAAAACTATCTGTTTACTGTCCACAAGGCCTACTGGACGCCAAGGAAACTGTCGAAGCTGGGAAACCGGGCAGTAAGAAAGTGTCCCAAGTGTGGTGAAGAAAAAGCTGACGACGTCCATATGTTCTGGCTGTGCCCCTCGATCCAGACCTTCTGGCATAAAGTTGGTAAGACTCTCTTGGAGATTACGGGTCAAGAGAGCAAGGTGAGCCTGGCTTTGGCAATTTTCGGGGTGGTAGTAGTGGAGGGGGGGACAAACCGAAACTTCTTAAGTCACAAACGTTACTCATCTTTGTGTTAATTTTGCTCGCACAAAGAGAATTGTGCCTAAAGTGGATTATCCCCTGCCGCCCCACTCCCCCCCCCCGGTGTGGGAATGGCTATATGCAGTACAAAGAATATCCAAACTTGATTGGTGTAGCCCTCTTTCTAAAAGAACAACATTTTGGGGGATCTGGGAGGATTGGCATAAACACCACCCCATTGGCAGTATACTTTGACCACTATTTTTCTTTTTGCCTGTAAATCTATTTGTCCAATGATTAGCTGCAATGCAATATTGCTCGAAGGGAGGCCGGGTCGTCGTCCACGGATGAAGCCCCCCTCCAATGATTTTATTTGCGTAGGTGGCTCAGGTCTTTGACTTGGTTGGTCGCTTGGCCCGCGACGTCTACGAACCACCCTGGGGGAGACATTGGCCCCCCTGCCAAAGTCTCAGAATATCCTGGCCCCTTATCACAAATAAGGACTATGGAAAAAACAAACAAGTAAAAAAAAATTTTACGGTGGTAGGCCTCCCGGAGAGCGCAGAAGGCCCGTCGGTGAAACTGCTTCTTGTGGACTGGCTCACTAGGGTGGTCCTGTAGGGGAAGTCCTCTAAATGGTTCACAGTGGAGCGGGCTCACAGGGTGCCAAGCAAGCTGCCGGTTCCCAGGGCACCTCCCATGGCTGTGGTGGAAAAGCTCTTGAACTATAGAGATAGGAACATGATATTGCAAAAGGGTAGAGCACATGGGCCCTGGCAGGTGGAGGGGGCCATGATTAATATTTATCTGGACTACACCACGTTAGTGCAGAGGCAAAGGGAGACATTCACGGCTGTCAAGAGGCACCTCAAAAGCCTGGGAACAAAATACGCTCTGTTTTTTCTGCCATGGTTCCGCATTGCCCTGGACGGCAAAATGTACTTCTTCGCCACATGGGCTGAGACATGGGAGGGGCTGGAGCAGCAGAGGTATTCGGCCACCATGGTTGCCCAGGAAGACCCATCATCGGACTGGAAGGAAGATAAGCGACACCACAGAACATAGAGGAGGTTGTCCTTGGGGCCATCCAGGGACCAGGCAGCGCCTGGGCGAGCATAAGTGGTGGAGGCGCTTCATCAGCAACAGTGCGCAAACATGGGCACCAGGTGGGATGCTCTTCGGAGCAACACAGAGGTTTCTGGGGAGGTGACATTGGAGGTAGGGTGAGGGATAGGAGACACCACAACCAGTGGTAATACCAAAGACTTAAGGGGAAATCATTGAGACGTTCCTAGGCTCTTCGTGAATCCGGGGACCGTAGCGGATGTTGACTCTTTCCCCCGCCTTGACAATGTGGAAGTGCAGAATTTAGAGGTTGGAGCTGGGAAGGATTATTACCATACCTCACAGGCCCCGCCTAGTTGGCGTGGTGGCTGGGACATTGCGAGTCGATGAGGATGAAAACAGGTTTTGTATTGCTGGGGAGAATGACATACCATGAATTGAGGGTTTGTGGCTAGTTATAAGATCGCAGCACAGTAAGGTACGGCGGCGTGGGATTTGGAGACCAGTTCAGCAGTTCGCTTTGTTTTGTGCTTTTGAGGTACAGAAGGAGAGGTCACAGAGTTTGAAGGGGGCAGCACGAGGGAGCTGCATGCTCTGTATCGGTGGGAGTGGGTGTATGTAATCTTACATTGTTGAAGTGGAATGTTAATGTCCTGGGCCATAGAATTAAGCATGGGTAGGTGGTGAAAGCACTCACATGGTATTTAACTGATGTGGTATTTCTGCAGGAGACATACATGAGGGGAAATCATGCACCAGCTTTAGGGCAAGCGAAATATAAGGTGGTGGGACATGCAGGATTTACTACAAGGTCCTACTGCTTGGTAAAAAAAACCCTACCGCTCAAGGTGACGGAGGTGTGGAACGACGTCTTTGGCCAGTATGTAGTGTTCCTGGGGGATTGGGAGGGTAAGACTTTAGCGCTGATTAATGTGTATGTCCCCCCTGGGCTCCAGACGGTAACACTCCGGCTTCTGGGCCACCTTATATCCTGCAGTTTTAAGAAACAATGGTCCCTAATGGAAAAGCTTTTGAGACAAAACATATGAAAATAGAAATACAACGATATCTACTTTTTGCTGTCCTAATGGACATAATCATTTAATGTAAAAAGTAAAAGAGAACATAAATACATCAAAGAAACTCAGGCAAACAAAGAACTGTGGCCGAACAAATTGCAACAATCAGGCCACCAAAGAATACATTTGAGCAGCCTAGCACATATTAATACAAAAAATACAGTTATGTCAGGGTGCGAGAAGTCAACGACGTTTAGATCCCTCTAAGTAAATGCCGGGATCATCTTCAGGATAAGAAAATAGATGCCTGAGGCGATTGCCTATCGAATAAGGTTCTATGACTGAATTAGATGCTGGGCTTAGGGCAAGGAGGCCCGGTCCTGGCAATAGGAACCATCATGCAGGCCATTAGAGGACATTGCAATAGGACCCGTCATGGAGGGCCATCAGAGGACATAGATTCCTCGAATCACGTGGATGAGCACGGGGGAGTTTTGGTCACAGGGATGAGGAGGAGAGATGCTGATGTGCCTGCTGTCTGACACAATATACCATGTGGGTATGGGAAGGATAAGGTCCGTCGGAGGCAGCCGTGGAAGATGCCGCTTGGAGGACGGATAATTTCAGTCCTAGACCGGGACGGACCTTATCCTTCCCATACCCGCATGGTATAATGTGTCAGACAGCAGGCACATCAGCATCCCTCCTCCTCATCCCTGTGGCCAAAACACCCCGTGCACATCCACGTGATTCGAGGAATCTATTCCAGTAGGCCGGTGTTCTCTGTCTAGGGTTGTTAGTTGCAAGGGTGTTAGAAATTCCATAACTGCGTCTTGGGGGTGTGGGGATGGAGCAGTGTAAAGCCTTTCATAATATTCCCGGAAGAGGGTGTTAACCTTCTCAGGTTCGTACATAATCGTGCCCGCCGTATTGCTGATGTGTGTGATGTGGGAACTTCGGGTTTCTGGTTTGATCAATTTAGCTAGTAATCTGCCTGATTTACCTTCTTTGTCATGAACTCTAGCCAGGTAACCTTTATAGTCAAATTTTCGTAGGCGTTCCAGTGCCTCATTATATAAGGATCTGGCATCTAAGAGGGGCGCTGATGCTGTTGCATCTATTCCCTGAATGTTGTTGAGTATATGTAGGCGCTTCTCAATCTCATCTAGCTCCTTGCATAAGATTCTATAGACACCCATACTGACTGACTCAGACAGTGCCCACAGACCACCACTTTAAAAGCTTCCCATTCCATTAATTCCGTGGAGGCAGTGCGTGTTTGTATCAAAATAAGTTTCGATACAGGAGCCCAGTGACTCTTTGAAGGGGCCATCCTCTAGCATCTCAGGTCTGAACCTCCACATAGGAAAGCGGGGGTCTAGTTCTCGGGGGTCGATAGAACAGTAACAGTGAACTATGGTCTGAGCAGGTACACCCCAGATACTCAGTGTGCCTGACACTCTCATGAGCATCTACAGAGCAGAGGAATGTATCTAGCCTAGTATGTAACTGATGGAGGGGGGAAAAGAAAAAGTATTCCCTACCTGTGGCATGTTGTACCCTCCAAGTATCAACCAATCCCCAGCGATTACTCTGCTCCTGAAACCCTGTTGACGTGCAGTGTGGCTGGGACCCAGGGAGGGGGGGTGTGAGCGATCTAACTCTACGTCCTTCACACAGTTAAAATCTCCCCCTATTATTGCAGCTCCCGGCATCTGGTCTGTTAATTAGGCAGAAAGCTCTCACAAGAAAGTTAACTGGTCATGATTTGGGGCATAGATGCTGCCAATGGTGATGTCCCTGCACACAGTTTCCCGGAAAGCAGCACATATCTCCCCTCCTTGTCAGTCTTGGTACAGGTGACATCTATGGGGACCCCTGGCCTTATCCCTACCAGAACACCTCTAGCGCAGGCCGAATAGCTTTTTGCATATATCTGCCCTCTCCATCGTTTATGCAATTTCTTAATTTCGCTCTGTATGAGATGCGTTTCTTGGAGTAAGGCAATTTGAACCCCCCTCCTCTTTAGGTAGCTATACACATTGTATCTCTTATTCATTGACCCCAGACCCCTTACGTTCCAGGTGAGGAATTTAATAGTTCCTGGGTTGGACGCCATGGTCGATGGTAACATGGAATTGCACAGTTCCCCGCAACACCCCCCAAGCAACCTCTGTGTCTCGATGCCCACCCCTATTTAGCTGAAAAAACAACAACTCATAAAAACACAACTTCCCATAACTTACAACTCCCTTATCCCAGAGCGGCTCGACAACAATCGACTGCCCAAACCTTGCCCAAGTCACGAACCCCCAATGTAGGGTAGGAACCATTGTGGTACCCACACGTCGGGGAGTGCAGCCAGTGGAGCAAATTTGGCATCTCGCCCTGTTGCATCAGCCCAAAATACACAGTCTGAGCTGGGCCAGCCACCACAGAGTCCATATGTGCTAGGCCTCCTCTTTTGTCCCGCCGTGTTTCAATGTCATTCCAGTTATGATCAAATTATGTCATCCACAGTCCCAGGGGTTACCGTCGGCAGCACCACACTGCTGACCCCAGAAGCCATGGACACCAAGCACTACGTTCCTTAAGCCGAGCCTGAGCCAACTTCCGAGGGAGTCCAAGCACTTTGCACTATCTCGGCCACCGCTCGCAATGCTGCTGCCCTCTCTTTCTCGGACTGTGATGGGCTGGGCTTTTTCGGTTGCTCCCGCCGGGATCTTCTCCTGGGCCTTTTTCTGTTATCTCGGCCAGGTTGTCTCTGGGATTGTCTTTCTCCACCCATCGGTTTACCGGTTTTGTATGTCTCTATCCAGTCCCATGCCATTTTAGGGTCATCACAGAAGTGGTATTGGCCATCTAGTAGGATGCGGAGGTGGGTTGGGAACATTAATGAATACTGAAGCCCCTTGTCACACAGAGCTTTCGTCACCTCCAGATATGATGTCCTCTTTCTTTGGACCTCCAGTGCATAATCTGGAAAGATGGAGACCTTGCTATTGTTCACCAGGAACGGGCCATTTGAGCACGCCCTCCGCAGGACCAGATCTCTGTCTTTGTAGTGTAACAGTCTGGCCACCACTGAGCGCGGGGGCGGCCCAGGGCCGGAGGTCTTCCCGGGACCCAATGTGCTCTTTCCAATGTGTAGTATGCGGACAGCCCCTCCGGTGCGTCCACCGTTTGAAGCCATGTTTCGAGGTAGCCAATCATGTCTCCATCCTCCACTTTCTCCGTCAGTCCCACCACGCAAATGTTATTCCTTCTATTGCGGCCCCCTGCATCTTCCCCTCTTCGCTCGAGTGTGTCCACTCTGGACGAGAGGCCCGAGACCTGGTTTGACAGCGCCGCTTGCGCCGGGGTTAGGTCCGCTATTGTCAACTCGCTGTTTAACCGTTTCGAATAGTTTATGGTGTTCAGCCCCGAAGAGCCCCAGGCCCACTGAAACCGTACTATTGACCTGGTGCAGTGTGGCTTTGGTGTCGGCTATGGCCTCAAAATTTTGGCTAGCTGCTGCTGCACCGGGTCTATTGGCAGCTGCGGCAGCATGTTTGGTTGTTGGGGATCTAGGGGGCCCTCCTCTTGCAGCAACGGAGCTCCCACCGACTTTTCCCTGGCCTCGCCCATGGTGGCACTTGTCCTCCCGCCTGGTGGCTCCGCAGCTCAGAGGTTGCTTGCAGAGTTTTTACCCAAGCAGGCCGCCGGAATGGAGGAAGGTTGTTCGCACCGGGTCTTCCACAGGTGTCCAGCCCCTTCCCATAGGCCCCTAGTCTCCTTCGGGGTGCAGAGATCATCTTTGCGATTGATCAATTGGTGTAGATGTTCAATCGCTCACCCGGGTATCTGCCTGCGATGTATGCCGCACCTCACCCAGCTCAATCTGTTCGTGATCACTGCTTCCTGGGTATGCCTTGACTCTCAAGGGGAGGGAAAACGAGAGACGCACCACGGGTCATCCGCCTGGCCATCCATATCTCAGCGAGTGGCACTCGCTCTTCGCGCCGTTCAGGCCCAAAGTGGAGACTGGGCTCCTGCCCCCTCTTCTAGTCGTTCAGGCCCAAGGAGGAGGCCAGGCCTCTGCCCCCTCTCCATGCCAGCTGGGAAGGGCCACACACATCCCAGGAGGCCGGCCAGTCAGCAGCAGGGCATCGACTGGGTTCTAGTTTCTCCCTTTTATTCCCGGGACTAGGTCTGCTCTCCTCTGATGCAGTTAGGCTCACCAAGCCCTTCTCCTGGTCTCTATGTCACCGCTTAGGGCAGCGCTGCAGACATCTCCACTTCTGGGGCCTCTAATGCTGACTACGGTTAGGCTCCTCCTCACCTTAAATGCTGCCGGTCAGCGCTTATTAGGCTCTCCCCACTCACATCTCTGCAATGGGGCCTGGCGCGTTACTCCCAGTGGGCTGCGCTCTTCGTCTCTGAGCTGCCCCAGCAGTATCAGGAGGCCCTCAGCGGCTTTCCAGTCCTCCATGGGAACTGCCGTTTTCCCACCACAGGGCCTTGCTCACAGCCCTGTTCCTCGTCCGGCCTCCGGGCCTGCCAGGCCGCACACGTTGTCTCTGCTCACGCGGGTCCCCAGACCTAGTTCGGGGCCAACATCTCCGCAGATGCCTCGGGCCCCCCAGTGCGGCACGAGTGGTGGGCTCCCCATTGAAGGCCGGAATTTTGTTTCGTTTGCGGCCCCGGGGCTCTCCCGTTCGACGGGGCCCAGCAGTCGTCACGCCCTCCGGACTCTTCCCTTTTCGGGTCTCGGGAGTGCGCCAAGGCCGTCCAGGCTTCGCTCGCACCGGGAATCACACCAGCCGGAAACTCTCTCTCGAAGCCCACAGGCTCTTCACCGGGGCCAAGGATCTGTTTGAGGCTCCTCAGCTCGTTCCAGGCTCCAAGATTTTCAGAGAAAATGACGGGCTGATGCGGAGCTCCGGGCTCACTCGTCCGCCATATTCAGCAGTCAGGCCACGCCCCCCCCCGCTTGGTGGATGTTTGGCTCTGGGACCCATAATACTGAATTCTGAATTGATTATTTTTTCGCACCTACATTGATTCTTCCCAGACAGACAGGGGCGGCCTTTAAGGCGAGAGAAATTTAGAACTATTCCCGGCTGGAAAGTACCTTGGCCACCCCACGCTCGAGGGGGTTGGGCAGGTGCTGACCTCCCTCGTGGAGATGTCAAGGTTGAAAAGGGTCACAGACTGGTATTTTGCAGAACATACTGTCAGTGGGCAGTGCACATACCCTGCGGGAGGCCTATAAGATTACGATAAGGGGGTAGATAATTTCAGGAGGAGTAGAGGATAAACGGGGAGATACGCATGCCCAGGCCCTAACAGAGAAGCTCACTCAGAAACCGGTGCGGAAACAGGAGGAATATTGAGCCCTGGCGACCAAAGAGTCGCAACAGGTGTGCCTGGCTCAGCAGGGAAGGCTATAGGAAGGAGGCAACAAGGTGGACAAACGTTTAGCATGGCTGGCAGTGAGGGATGAGAAGAGATTGCACATTAGCGAGAGCGTGGGTCCTGCAGGGTTCAGGATGCTGGGTAGTGACAGAATAGCGGGGTCATGGCTGACTACCATGGGGAATTCTACTAGGAGAGGTTGCCTGTCTAGGGTTCAGAGCTGCGGGACTGCCCCTGTAAAAAATTGGAGCAAGGTGGGGCACTGGACCTTGAAGAGGACTTGTTGGAGGGTGAGATATGGATGGAACTCTCACAGTTGCAGACTGGGAAAGTCTCAGGCTCTAAAGGGCTCCCAGTAGAGCTCCTGAGGAGGTTATCCACTAAAATAGTAGCCCCACTGCATAAGATGTACCTAGAGCCCCATGAGAAGGGAGAGCTCCTGCAGGATCTGATGATGGGGTCGGTAATCCCTGTCCTAAAACTGGGGAAAACGTTGGCTAGATGGGACTCTTACAGATCTATTTCCCTCCTCAATGTTGATACTAAAATTTTGGCCAAGGCTTTAGCTAATAGACTAAGGGGGGAGATTCTGGATCTGGTCCATCCGGACCTGAATCGGTTTATGCCTCAGAGATCTACCAGACTCAATTTTAGGAGGCTCCAGAACAACATTGCAGCTGCGAAAGCGGTGGGGGTGCCACTGGCGGTAGTCTCCCTCAATACCCATAAGGCCTTCGACTCAGTGGAGTGGCACTACTTGCTTTTATTGTGGAGAAGATGGGATTTCAGCTGAAATTTTTGGCCTGGGTCCGCTTACTCTACACATATCTTAGGATGCGGCTTAAGGTAAATGGAGTCCTCTCCCCGGACTTCCCGAATGGGAGGGGTACAAGTCAGGGCTGCCCTCTGTCACCGACTTTGTTTGCGTTGGAGCCGCTGGCTGAGTGGGTGAGAGTTGATGCTCAGATTAAGGGACCCCCCCGGGAGCATCGCATCTCGCTCTATGCGGACAAGGTGCTATTATACCTGGCGAACCCTGATCGGACTCTGGGAAGGGTAGGCAAAATATTTGCGATCTACGGGAAGCACTGCAGGCTGCAGATTTATTAGGGAAGTCCTCAATCTTTCCAGTGGGTATGTGGGAAGTGCAGTGCAGTCTCCCCATGCCGCTCAGGATTGAACAGGGGCATTTTGAATATCTGGGATTATGGATCTCCAGGGGCAATACTCCCACTATGCGGATAATCCCACACCGCTGCTTCGGAGATTTGAGTCAGATGTTGGGCACTGGGGGACGTTGCCACTCTCCTTGGTGGGTAGAGCGGCACCGTTTAAAATGGTGGCCCTGCCTTGCTTTACGTATATACCTCAAAACAGCTCTTATGGAATACCAAAAGCATTTTTTAAGGCAGTTGATGCACTACTAAGAACGCTGCTGTAGTAGGGGAGCTCACCGAGGATAGCACTCTCCACTCTTTAGCCTTCCATGTATGAGGGGGGCATTGCGCTCCCAAATGTGAAACACTACTAAGAGGTGGCGCAGGTCAGTGTGATTAATGACGGGGTGCATGTGCAGCTAGATAACTCGGATATTCGCCTGGATTGGGAGGCGATGGAGGGCAGGGTACCTGCATTTTCTATATGGTGGGAAAGTGTCCGTGGTGGCCCCTCCAGCGACGAGGACAGTCTTGGTGGTTTGGCATTGACTGGATAGGGAAATGTGTTGGCATGGGCGCCACACACTGAGGACACCACTGTGGCTTACACGAGGCTGGGAGTGGTGTCAGGTCTTTGAGGCTACCAGAAGTGGGATGAGATAGGGATTAGAACACTGGCTGACGTGTGGGAATGGGGTGGTTCGTTTTTAACCATTTTATGGTGGAATATGAGATGCCGCCCTCCCAAGTGTTTAAGTACCCCCAATTGCGCCATGCGCTAAGGGCGGCAGTACTACCTGAAGAGGACATTATGGAGACCTTGCAACTGGAGTATAGATTGCTGGATGGCCCAGTGCTCTCCAAAGCAATCTCTCTCACCTATCAGACTCTGTTGAGGAGCACGCAGGGGGACTTGGAGCCCCCAAGGATCCTCTTGAGTGAAGGATGTGCGAGAGTTGGAGGATGAGGATTTGGGGGAGGTGCTGCAATTCCCCAGGATGGTAGCGATTAAGGCACGCTATAGATTGATACATTGGTTATACTGTACCAGGGTCCTCATACTTAAGATGGGTAGAGCTCTGGATGAGAAGTGTCTGTGGGTTGTGGGCAGAGGGGTACATTCCTTCATACACTCTGGGATTGTCCGAGTCTCCGCGAGTATTGGGAAGCAGTGACCCACAGGCTAGAGGGCACCACTGACATTCATTTAGATCTGGGCACACTTAGCATTGTTGGGGATATGGAGTGGATCAGACACTTCTTCCTACCTTCCTTCTGGCTAAGAGAGAAGTGGCGCGTAAGTAGGGCTCCTCAGTGGTACTGGTGGTGAGAGATTGGGAATGTGAAATGGATATTTGTTACGCCCAGGAAAAAGTGACATACAAGGGGAGAGGCTGCCCCAAATAAATTGGCAAAATATGGAGTGGCTGGGCGAGTGAGGATTAGAGCAATCTGACGCAACCCACGAGATAGGGTAGATTGGGTGAGCAGGCACACGGCTGCACTAGAATGGGACGAAGGGCTTGAGAACCATGGCTGACTACAAGGGAGTGGTGGTGCCCGCCTCCATGATTGGGGGCCAGGGGTGCAGACTGTTGGATGGTGACCTTTGAGGGTAGGGGGAGGAAAGGTACTGTTATTGGTTGTATAAAAATGCTGTGATGTTGGAAAAAGAAATAAACTCTGTTTTAAAAAAAGAAAATAGTTCCCCTTTGACTTCTTAGGGTTTAGTCAAAAGTATCTATAGTGCAGCAGCACCGTTAGCACCAAATCCCCCGTGGCCCCAAAGGCCCAGTTCCAGTCTTACATGCTCTGGTGGTATTGAAGTGTTCAGCAGTGCAGCGAGTGCCATCTCGGTGGGTGAGCCCTCATCCTGTTCCTGTTTGATGAAGATGGGCTGCTTGCAGTACACACGGCAGCACCCGGCAGGCGCAGACTCTCCTTTGAGCAGCTATGCCGGTTCGTTCCTGTGATCGGAGTTGCTCCCGCTCAGCAAACACGAGGTATGTCACTTTGCCCAGTGAGGGTGCAACGTCTTCGGCTGCATCCTTGTGGTCCTCGGGGAATCCATCAGGTACAGATCATGGTGAGTGGGCTTGACCCGCCGGACACAGCAGTAATCCTCCCGTCCAGACAACGACCCAAACTCTTGGCCACAGTGGGACCGGCTGCCCCTCCTGGCATTTGGGGTTGCTGTGTTACTCATGGTCTGGGTGTAAGCTCTTCTGGTGCGATTGCCCTCAATACAGCTGCCCTTCCTTGCATATGGGGTTGCCGACAGCAGACCCAAGTCTCATGCTCCATGCCCAAATAAATACAATGGTGGCCCCCTCTGGCATACGGGGTCACCGCGGCATGGTGGTGCTGACCTGGCGCTTCTCGCATGGCACTTCTTGCACAGCTCAAATGACGGCGTCCCTCTCCTGGCATTCGGGGGTTGCCGGACCATTCCTGCACACAAGCAATGACTCGATTGGTGCTCAGCCATTCTCCTCACACCTCTCTTAGGGAGTCCTCTTGGTAGGGCTCCACACTGGACCTTGTGCCCGCCAATGCTCTCCTTATCCTCACAGTGCACACTGGCAAGCAGATAGGCGCTGGTGCTCCAGGGTCCAGGGCAGGTGGTCTTGGTTTCCCTGAGTGATTTCCCCTCATCCAGCAGGGAGACTAGCAGACCTTGCTCCCCCGTCCTGCTCACAGGCAGAAGTCTTGCAGAGTTTCCCCTTCTCACACAGCCTCTCTGGCTGCTTTGCAGATGATCAATTTTGGGGTATTAACCTCTCGTTCTTATAGTCCTTTTCCAGATACTAAATGTGATTTAGGGTCTGAGTCTTTGTGGCTTTATGTTGGGGCTCTGCTTCTTTTGAAGTGTACATTTTTCCTTTTCTTCTTTCCTTTTGAAAGGATATCTGTCACAGCAGATAAGATTCTGAAGCTGATTGTCCCACAACACAGTTAATGAGAGGTCACACCTGGATGTCAGCCACAGTGATATGTGCATCAAAAGACTAATCGTGGGCTTACAGCCCTACTTTTTATGATCCCCTTATCAGCCACATCATCTTCCCTGAGATGTGTCCAGGCGCCTTCCTCGTGATCTATCGCTGAATCAAAGAGCAACCTTTTGAACTGTAAAGGGAGAGTACCTTCCTCTGTGAGTTTCACACCCAGCTCACATGAATGTAGCAATACACAAATCTGTCTGGGGGGATTCCTCTACTCCTCATGTCTTCACCAAGCAGGCCTGGCCTTCCCAAAATGGAAACCAGGGTCCCCCATATAATGCACCATTGCATGCACACTTGCACTCAGTGTACTTTCACAGCACACAAGCTATCCAGGACTGTTACCTGAATACACTGTGCCATTACAGACACACATACATTCAGCACACTCATTCAGTCTGCGCTCATTGTTCAGTACTGTAGCATTTCTGTATTGTACCAGGGTGTGCTATGCACAAACACACACACACTGCTAGCACACACACTCACCATGTGAACTCTGCACAGCACTTCACCCTTCATGTATTGTACTTCACACAAGCACACATAAACCCAGCACATGCTTTCACTGCGCAGGCACTGCACAGCACTACATCGCTCATGTAATGTATTCCTCGCAGGCATACATACACCCACTACATGCACTAACCACACATATACTGCACAGTACTGCTCTATCCCTGTACTGTACCCTTCGAGGCACACATACGTCCAGCACAGTCACTACTCATACACTGCGCAGCACTCCACATTTACCTGATGTAGGCCAACGGTGAGTTAAGCACACAGCAGCCTGTAGGCCTCACTCCAGTGACACAGGGAAAAAAGGACTTGTTCAGTACTACTGATCACTACACTGTATGCTGCACACACCGCGCTCATGCTGCTTAACTCTTGGTGAAGGCAGTAGCCTTCCACCACTATGAGGGTAGCGCTTTGGCCAGCCCTCCCGATCCAACAAGACCGCAACCCTGAGCGACAGGACTATGTCATGAAGCACATGCGTGATCCGTGTTTATCTATGACAAAAAAATCAGCTTTAGGGATGCAGACAATAGTACAGTGGGGCACTCAGGGCAGATGTACATGTCTTTAACTGTGTAGAGGACTTTCCTGCTCCCTCAGAGTCTGCATCACAAGGCAATGATGAATCAAAATGAAAAGATGACAGACCTGACCCTCTTAACAACACTGTCCCATTCACTCTGGGGCAGGCCAGCACCATGAAGCAGGACCGTCATAGATAGCACTTTTGCGCTACAAATGATTGATGGCCCTGATTTGAAATAGTGGGCTGTGGAAAACATCAGAGCCTACATGGAAATTGCAGAGCATCTGACATTCTCTAAATATTGGGCACAAAAGGGTAATTGATGCACAAATTTACCCAACCTGCCAGGGTTTTTTCCCCCGCACAAATGGGAAAAATATCACCCATTTGTGTGGGAAACAGCCCAATGTGACAACACTCGTCCTCCGCCTAACCCCCCGTTGGGGACCAACTTCCCCACACTACCTTTTTATTTACTATTTCTTTTCCAGTACTTCTTCGGTACCGCAGTCCAAGCCTCACCCCACAGTTCTGCCAGTCCGCACAAGCTTCACTCAGTGAAGCTTGCATAGTCTTTCTGTTTCAGTCTCTTCTGGGAGTCCTGCAGCATCTCACAGGGGGCCAAACTGGGTCCCACAGCAAAAAAATGTTTATGTTTGGCCCCTGAGATGGTCCTTCAAGGTCCCCTTGAGAAAAGTCAGGACACCCCTACCCTGCTGTCTTGTATCTCAAATAATTACAAAACTCAGGACACAGGGACTGAATCCTGTAGTGGCAGCTGCAGCATTTCACTTCACTTTGCAGACAGTCAATCAGATTTTTCAGTCTTGCGGGACTGAAAGGAGCAAAGGGAAAAAAAATCCCTATTGACCAATCAGAATGTTCTATTTTAAACATTTGCGGTATTGTAGAAGTTTTTTCAAATATGCAATTTTGTGTCGTAAATTATTTGTACAAATCTCTAATTTTTAGGTTGTATATAGTCATAATTGATTAAATATTAATATTGTGCATGGAACGATAAAGAGAAGTCGTTTAGAGGTGTTTTCAAAACTTATATTTGTCATGTCACATTTTCGAGTGAGACACAATTTTATTGGAAATGGATGAGATTTTCTGTTGTCTGTTTATCCTGCTCCTGCTCATTCCCCCATCCCAGTTAGAGACCTGCTGCAAACTTTCTCTCCTCATGGTTTCCGCAGACATAGCAGGTGTGACGATAGTTGTGCTACTGGTTAGAAAATGTGTATCGTGAATGAATTTCTTCATGTTCCCTATGTATCATTTTCAAGGACTTCCGTTGGAAGTTCCTATGCAGGCCTGCTGAAGACATTATTTCGAATGAGCGCTTCTCTAGAAATATTTCACATTATATTTTTGTACCGTCGGATTAATGTTGCTGAGGGACCAAGGAGAGATCTACCTTACCTTAAGAGATGGGCTAGTGCTAAGACTTATTATTTGTGACGCTGTTTGTTTTGATTTTCCTAAAGTGAGCTAACCATCATCACGCTATGCGTAATCTGCAGTTTTGCTAATTGTTTATGTAAATACACCTGTTTTTTAAGGATTGGGGTGACTTCTCATTTTACTCCTGAGAATCTGTCCGATTTTATTGGGATTTTCCACACATAGAATGCTGTCCGAAATCTTTATGAGTATGACACTTAGGGGCCGATTCCGATTTGGGCCGGAAATCTCTCCGACCGAGCCGGACCCGGAGAGATTTCCGACCGATTCGGACCCGTGCAGCCCGACCGAACGAGTACGATGCGCACGTATGCCATCGGACTCGATTCGAGTCGGACTCCCATTGAAGTCAATGGGAGCCTGTCGTCACAACGCGTACGCGGGCTCCCATTGACTCAATGGGTGCGAGGCGGATAAGGGCGCCCCTACAGCTTGTACGCGGCAAAGCGACTCGCGCCGTACACGCACAGGTAGGGGGACCCATGGGTCCCCTGTGTGCGACTCGCGCGGCTACGCGTACAGGGGGTCCGACACGGACCCCCAAAGTACGGCTCCGACTGCTCTTTCGAGCCGGAGTGCGTGGCTCGGTCGGACTGCTCGTGGCGCGCATCGTACTTACCCGGACGGGGAACGTCTCCATTGCGCGGTGCGAGTCGAGTCCGAGCGAGTCGGTCGGTGCGGTTAGACCCGGGGTCAAGTCGGTCGGAGCGGTCGGGACGCCCGGACGAGTCGGTCGGCGATTTCGCATCGTACTCGCTCGCCCGGACGCGCGTACGAATCGGTCGGGAAATAGGGCTCCGAATCGGATCCGGTTAAGCCGAATCCGATTCGGAGCCCTACCGGCCGAGATCGGAATTGGCCCCTCAGACTTAGAGATTTAACTGTTTAACTAGGGATTTATATTCTGATGCTGATTTTGTATCCGAGTCTTTATGACTTTTCTTACTATATTTTCTTTAATGCCTTATAAGATTTCTTGTAATAAATCTTTACATTTAGTTCTGATCTAGAACTCAATTGTTGAGTGGTCCCAGTCACCATTTGATCATATTTGATTTATACTCTGCTAAATTGATGGGATTGAGGAAATAGGGTAATGCCTCTGACCACTAGATCAACTGGAGTTTAGGCGCCGAGCCACCAAGGTAAAACCTGCGGTGGATGAAAATACGCTACTTTCTTTAAAACCCCTGAACGGATGTAGACCAAATCATATAAAGCACGCTTTCTGAGTAAAGATCTCATTTTCTGCCAAATCTAGTGTTTATTCTGTTCAGCCATTTTTTCTGTATCGCTTACCCAAATTCCTATAGGAAATAACATGAGAAGAAGACGTTTTGCCCTCTGCCCCTTTTCTTGACGCTCGCATGTCGGATCACCCCGAAACCAGTCCACATTTGGAATAAGTCAAGCACCACACATAGCTACTCTTAGGTACGCGAATACACTTCCTTAGAAAACAATAGAGGAAGTAAAATTCCACCCCAGAAGAACTACAGTTAAAATTATTTAATATGTTTTACATTTATATATCTATTTTTTTTACTAATTTAAATGAATAAAATATGTAATTTTAACTAAATGTATTATATAAAAAATAAAAATGTTAGTGAGTGTGAAATTATTTAATTAAAAAACATAATTTATAAATTACAATAATATATTTAAATTAATTATTTAATATGCATTTTATTTGATGAGTTAATGTGTTGTAAACTTTTTATTCATTCTGGGTTTAAATGATTATTTAAAATGATAAAACATTTATATTTTATATTAAAACATTTTGAATATATTTAAAGAATAATAAACTTTAATGATATTCCCTATACTTCCCATAGGGAGGTCTCTGCCACTGTGACGGAGATCTCCACCTACATGTGCAAAGTTATTAACTTTACACTACTAAACCCTGTTGTAGGAGGCTCCGACTTCCCTGATTTGTGGTGATGGAGACATGCCAATCTACACGGAGTTGAAATCTGCACTCTGAAAGAGCAAAATAGTGCTTGGGGTTGCCACTTTTCCAAAAGAAACTTACCAACTATTTGTTCTAGTTTTAGGAATTGACAAAAGCCCAGACGTGGTACTTAAATAGAACTTCAAATAAAATCATCTGTTTTCGATTTTAACATGACTTTTCTCTTTATGTTTACTTTACTTATCACTAAGAGATCGTTAATGTAGCTTTAGGGTACATTTTAAAGTGTTTGTTATTATGCTTGAGGTACTTATCGATAAGTGGGGAAAATACCTAATTATTCACAGACGATATTATGTTATATCTATCAAACCAACGTTAAAGAGCGGTGAGGGTCACAGAACTCGTGTGCACAGGTGAGTATTCTAGGTGTATCACTTATTGGCTAGATATTCAAAGAAGTCAGAGGCCCGTGTATCCTGATAAATACACATTTAATAGGACTAAGTGGAGTGTTCAGGGTTTCAAAAGTTAGAAGGAGGATTGGTGCTAACTGATGATATAAACTGAAAAAAACTTTTGATAATTGAAGGCCAGGTTAGTCATGACACATCATGGATCAGTGCATACGTACTATTCTGATCAACAATATTAATAATATTTTTGAACAAAGATGGGTGATCATTATGTTTAGGTGAATATAAGTTGGAAACTGTATAGGATTGTAGATCTAAAAGAATGTCATATAGGCAGGATGCCTTTTGTTTGATATAAGTATATTTTGGATGAGTCAATGATCATGGGGCATAACTTATCAGATGAGTATAGACTGTTCCATAGGAAGGTTGTAATGAATAAGTTATCAAAACACTTTGGTATGTTGTTGAATATAATTTGCAAGTACATTTTTGATGTGCCAAAGATAGTGGGGCATACCTTTACAGATGAGTATAGACTGTTCTATGGGCAGGTGGAAATGAATATGTTTTCTAAACATTTGGGTACTTTGTTTTAATTTGTATGTACAATCTCGAATTGGAATGGATTTTTATTTTTTGCTTTCTTTTTACAGCCCTGATGATGTCCCAGGGGGGACGAAACGCGTAGGCTGGCTGTATTGAAATATTGATTGATCTGTGTTTTGAAGATTTTGGAACAAGTGTCAATAAAGACAAGTGGACAAGGAAGCTTGCATTGGAATATTGATTATTTATGGACTTCAATAATTCATTGTGGATGAATTTATAATAACTGTACGCTCCTTCTGTGTGGATTTAATCTTATGTTATATCTACATGGTTGGGAAGAGAGGACCCATGGGTACCCCCCACGGGCCCGATCCGGAGGGCCCTGGGTGAAGGGGGCCCTGCTATGGGCCCCCAAAGACAGATTCCGACTGCTGTTTCGTTTCAGGCAAACCGAATCGGAACGGCTGTCCGCATTGGTCATCATAATCGCTCGCTTGGAAACCGTGTCCATAGAGCTGTACGAATTGGCTCCAAAAGGCTCGACCTGTCCGAATGCCTTTTGGAACCGATTCGGACAGCCCTAACGGTTTCCGGGCATCGTTTTTGGTTCGTTCGGAACTGGGTACGATTCGGTCAGAAACAAGGGCTCCGAATCGGATTCGGCAAACCTGAATCCGATTTGGAGCCCTTCCGAACTGGATCATAATTGGCCCCTAAGTATAAAGAGATGGCTTTAATTAAGTTACTTGAACTTGGTAATAGAGTAGAGGAGCTAGAGTTGAGCTATTGAAAAGATGTTTGGAATCTGGATCTATTTTATGTATTGCATATTTTATTGCACTTTAGACGCACAAATGCACTTTCGTTTTAAATGCATTGTAATGTACTAGGAATGTGATAGAACTTTGAAAATTCGGCTGGAGAATCAAGTACAATTGCTGCACTTTAAAATTGCCTATTTGCACATATTTTAGATGATGATCAGCGGTATGGAAAAAGATCAGTTGAGCTATTGAAAAGATGTCCTGAATTTGGATTTACATTATGCATCGCACTTTATATTGCACTTTCGATGCACGAACGCACTTTTTTCTTCTAGGCACTGTAACATATTAGGGATGTGATTGGACATTGAAGATACGTCTGGAGAATTAAAAATAACTTCTGTACTTTTAATTGTCGATTTTGCGCACATCGTAGATGATGATTAACGGCCTGGAAAAAGAATAGACTGGAGTTATTTTTGTTTTTTACCTGTATAAGGAAATTTGTTGATGTAATTCTCTGTTCTATTCAAAGAAGCTCTCTGTATTTATTTATTTCTGCTCTATAAAAATAAACAAAATGGGAAAAATACCTACTGTAGGTGATTTTCCATTTTTTATGCCGGTTGGTGCATTACAACAACACTTAACCTGGAAAAAAACAGACAGGTGACAATGCCAGGTGACACCCCTGCCTACAGAAAAGTGTAATAGATATGGATTCAAGTGTATATTTTTGTGATCATGCCATACATACTACTGTGTGCATAGTCATCTCATATAAATTTTGAGTGACTGACTCCTCCATGCTCCTTTGGATTTCATTTCAAGACCGGAGGCTACCATTATGCATATTATCCTTTAATTGCCACTCTCCGCAGCACCTTTAAAGAACTACAAAACATCACAAACACTAAAATTAGAACACAGCAGTCCATAAATAACCCTGCTCCTGAACATTCCTCCTCTTTTAATTGCTGCTCAAGACAAGATAAGTACCTTTTAACGTTACACTTAATAGATGTATATTCGAATGAGTTTTATTGTTTGGAAAACGTTTATTTTGTGAGTGTATCTGTTTGTTAACTACAGTTTCTAATTTACAGAAACTGAAGTGTAATGTTTTTGTTGCTGGTGTTATTGTAGTTTTAAGTTGGTGAATGTATTTATTAGTAGTTATTATTTAATAGTTTGTTTATAGATTTCGTTGTAGTTAGTTTAAAAAAAAAAAAAAAAAAGAAAGAATGGTAGATTAAGGGTTTTTGATAACTTGTTAAGAAGCGGAGCATTTTTAAAATGTATGCGTATTACCGGTAGCAGAGAGTGAGGCACGCGTCATCAGCGCAAGGGGGCTGGAGATTCGTTTGATCGGCTCACGACTCCAGACGCTCGCGATCTCAAGTGGCATGACACGTGTACAGAACGTGGAGTACTCTCGATGCTACGAGAGGAAAGGAGCGTCTCTCACGCTCTCTATGGTTACAAGTTCTCCAACATGCATGAGCAGCACGTAGTGACGTGCAAGGGCAGCGCGTAAGGAGAATATTAACTGTTTGTTTACGCGCATGGGGAGCACGTTCTTTGCATGCATTTGCAGCGTGTGATTTAGTTTAATAACGCAAGATTTGGGGGACATTTTAGGTAGGGAAAGGATTAATGTTAGAATTGAATTTTATGTTTGTATAGGTGACGGTTTAACGGTAACGGTAATCGTTATCGGAGTGCTGACGGTGAGGAGTAGGAGTTAATGAGGGAATAAAAGGTTGATTTTAAGGTGTTTTAGGTAGTTGAAATTACTTTAGTTAATTTTAGATTTTAGTATTGGAGATTTTTTTAGCAGAATGTCATAGGCTCCAGATGGAGGTTTAACAGTCACTAGGGTCTTGGTGAATGAGGAGGTGGTTAATAGGTTAATTCAACATGAAATGAAAAAACAAGTAAAGGAAGCGGTAGATGGTGTTTTGAGCAGTAGGAAAATAAATAAGGATGGTGAGGAAGAATATTTTTCTTTATCTGATGGAGAAGGAGTAAGTACAGAAGTGGGTAAAAAGAGAACAAAGAAGACGAGACATGTGGAGGATGTGTTGATTGCTGAAAAAGAGGGCACGATTGCCGGGAAAAAAATAGGTGTCCTTGGCGGCACGCAAAGGAAGGATGTCCAAGGCGGCACACATGGAAAGGTGTCCTTTTGCGGCACACATGAGGAAGAAAATTTTGAAGAAAATGGGAATAGCAGAGGGGATGGTGATGTGAAGGATTTAGATGAGTATATTTTTGATCTGAATCAAGATGAGTATTTGAATGAGGAGTTTGAAGACTTTGAAGAGTCTTGTTCTACTGACGCTATTAAAGACCCGTTTGGAGTAGATATGTTTACACCGCTAGACATTAAACATCCACGCAGTGGTGAGTGGTGGCCAATGGATCATGTGGCGAAATTCATTAAAACATGGATTCGCAAGCCACTAGATAGAGAGGTGAGAAGAGTTATGAGGTCTGAATGTGCAAGACCAGTAATTGATGAGAAAGTATGCAGTACTCCAAATCTGGATCCAGAGCTGATCAGTTTTCTTTTTCGACTTGGGAGAGATCCAAAAAAAGGTCTTGAGAGGTCTTTGAAAATCTGTCAAGATAAGCTTCTTGACGTGTTGGGACCATTAGCGAGGATCCTAGATATGGCAGAGGGGGCTTATTCCAATGAGGAAGCAGTAGATGTAGAACTGCTTAGAGGTTGGAGCCAGAGGGCTCTTGTGCTTTTGGGAAACGCAAATGCAGGCCTATTATCTGAACGTAGGAAGGCTATCTTGATGAAGATAAGTCCGAAGTTAGGTGACATGGCGTAAAAGGAACGGAGCGAAGATGCGAAAGGACTTCTCTTTGGAGAGGGTCTTGTTAAAAATATTGGCAAATATGTGAATACATTCACAGCTCTTGATAAGGCACAAGTGAACATGAGGAAAGTCTTTGGAGGTAGTGTTTTTGGCAGGGCCGGCAGAAGGGGACTTTCTGCTGGCCGAGGATTTCAGAGGTCCCAGTATAATGGACAATACTATACCCAAGGCGGTAGTGGCTATAGAGGAAGAGGCTATGCTCCAGGAGGTTTCTTCCCAAGCAGAGGAAGAGTGGGAAGAACAGGACGAGGAAGTACAACAAGAAGACGGGGCCAATTTCAAGGAGGACAAGGTGAGTACGGGGACCTTTATTGGTTCTATCCCAAAAAAAGTAGGAGGACGACTGAGGTTTTTTGTAGAGGAATGGAAAAGAATCACGAAAGATCCTTGGGTATTACAGACTATACAGGGGTATTGCATAGAGTTTACAAAGATTCCAAGTCAGGAAAAGGAAGCAAGAGAAATAAGAATGTCAGAAGATCAGGAGGAGATAGTCAATATAGAAATAGAAACTATGATAGAGAAAGGGGCAGTTATTCGAATAAGAGAGGAAAGGAAAGGTTTTGTAAGCAATCTGTTTTTGGTAAGGAAAAAAGAGAAAGGATGGAGACCGGTCATAAATTTGAGGGATTTAAACAAATACGTGGAGTACAGACATTTCAAGATGGAGGGAATCCATTGTCTAAGGGATATGTTAGAGGAAAAAGATTGGTTGGTGAAATTAGATCTGAAGGATGCGTATTTTACAATTCCAATGAGCAAGGAGAGCCAGAGATATTTACAGTTCAGATGGAAAAGGAATCTTTATCAGTTTTTGTGTCTGCCATTCGGCCTTTCTTCGGCTCCATGGTGTTTCACAAAGGTGATGAGAGTGGTTGTTTCCTTTTTTCGGCAGAGAGGAGTGCGAATAATAATATACTTAGACGATATTTTATTGATGAACCAGGATCAGGGGGAGTTGAGAAAGAACGTGAAGGATGTGATCACGATGTTAGAGAGTTTAGGATTTGTAATGAATCTGGAGAAGTCTGTTCTGATTCCGTGTCAGACCATGGAGTTTTTGGGTTTTCAGGTGGACACGGTGAAATGCATGCTTTTGTTGCCACAAAAGAAAGTGAAGTTGATAAAGAAGGAGATAAAGTTGTGCATGAGGAAGGAGAGTATGACTCTAAGGGATTCTAGGTTTATTGTCTTCATCTATTAAGGCAATATTTCCGGGTCCCCTTCACTATCGAGCATTGCAGAGGGTGAAAGGGGAAGGGTTAAGGAAAGGATTATGGTATGGAGACCAGATTTATTTAAGTATGGAGGCGAAAGAGGAATTGGAATGGTGGTTGAGCAATCTGGATGCGTGGAATGGACGCGCAATATTTGGAAAATGTACAAATTTTGTTTTGGAGACAGATGCAAGTTTGAATGGTTGGGGGGCTCGATTAGCAGAGGAGCAGACAGGTGGACTTTGGACTTTGGAAGAGAGGTCAGAACACATAAATTGTTTGGAGTTGACTGCAGGGTTGTATGCAGTAAGGAGTTTCAAGAAAATTTGGGAGGGACAATCGGTGATGATAAGGATGGACAATATGTCAGCTGTAGCGTATATAAACAGGTTGGGAGGAACAAGGTCAAAAGGTTTAGCAGATTTGGCAAAAGATTTTTGGAATTTCTGTTTGGAACACAAAATAGAGGTGAGGGCAGAGTATTTGCCTGGGGAGATGAATCAGATAGCAGATTGGAATTCAAGGTATTTGAGGGATTTCAGCGATTGGAAGTTGGATGTGAGGAGCTTCAGGAAGATAGACAATTTGATGGGCCCTCTGGAGGTGGATCTTTTTGCGAGCCGATTAACATTTCAGTTGGAGAGTTATTTCAGTTGGAGAGCGGATTCTTTGGCGTTAGCGGTGGATGCTTTTCAACAAGTTTGGAAGGGAAGGAAGGCGTATGCATTTCCCCCGTTTGCTATGATTCAAAGAGTATTATTGAAGGTGAGGAAAGAGAGATGTCAAATAGTTTTAGTGACTCCTTTTTGGGTGTCACAGGTTTGGTTTCCGACAGTGATGGAGCTGGCTTGTGCAGAGCCTTATTTGATTCCTGCAAAAGAGGGTCTGTTGAAAAACATAGAAGGAGAAGAGCATCCTTTAGTGCAGAGCAGGGTACTGAACCTTCTTGTCTGGAGAGTGTCAGGAGAAGTAGCTGTTTCAGAGGACTTTCGGAACAGGCTAAGGAATTATTGGAGGAGTCTTGGGCACTGGGTACAAGGAGAAGATATAGAGGAATTTGGAGAGTTTGGGTTAGTTGGTGCATGGAAAGGAGTCTGGATCCCGTGGAGGCTCCTGTAGTTGAAGTAGTCAATTTTTTAGTAGGGAAGTTTGAAGAAGGATTAGGCTACAGAACATTAAATTGTTATAGGTCAGGAGTTTCGGCAGGACATGCCTTGGTGGACAACAAGTCAGTTGGTAGGAATATTATGGTTTGTAGGGTTATGAAGAGTATGAGGTTTAGGAGGCCTCCTAGAGCAAGATACAGTGTATTGTGGGATGTCAATGTAGTGTTGAAGTTGTTCTTGTTTTGGCCGTCAAATAGATTTTTAGATTTGAAGAAACTTTCTGGTAAGTTGGTGACTTTGTTGTGCTTGGTTTCATGTAGAAGAGTGTCGGATGTACGAGCTTTGGAGATAAATAACAAGGTTTGGGCCCCAGATGGGGTGGTTTTTGAAATTTAGAAAAGAACAAAGACGATGTCGGAGTCAATTTTCTATCCAAGATTTGAGGAGGAGAGGAAGTTGTGTGTTGTGGATTGTTTGCAAGAATATGAGAGGAGAATGATGGAATTCAGGAAACATGGTGAGGATCAGTTGTTAATATTGTATGTGAAGCCTTATGGAGCGGTAAGTACAGCAACTATTGCTAGATGGGTTAAGAACATAATGAAAGAGAGTGGCATAGATGTGGAACGTTTTAAGGCACATTCTGTGAGAGGTGCTGGTGCCATGGGCGTCCGCAGGGGGGGCAAGGAGGGGCGCTTGCCCCCCCCCTGGATCGGCGGTCCGTCCAGTGCAGGACGTACAGGTGGTGACAAGGATGGTGCGGCCCTGTGTGCGGAATTTATTAAGGGGAGGCTGCGCCCCTTTAAATAAGTTGCACTCGATTCAATTCAGCTGCCTGGTTTCTTTTTCTCAGGCAAACTCAGGCACTCTGTAACTTGCCCCTCCCACCCTCCCCCAAGTCAGCCCCCACCATCAACTATGAGGCAGCAGGCTCACACTAAATGATACAAGTAGTTACTTTAAGGCGCATGGGGACGCGCCTTACGGTAACTACTTGTGTCATTATTGACAGCCCCCACAGTGGTGTTTGTCTGCAGGGCCGTCAATATTAAGAGCGCGAAAGCGCTCGCAATGGCGGCCCTGCTTGATGAGCGGGAAAACTGCTGCTGATCGGCAAGAGAGAAGGTCCGGGCCTGGCTGCTCCCACAGCTTGAAGTAAGCATAACCTCTCCTGTTTTAGCTCCTCACTTGCTGAAAACCGTGACTCCAAGAACTGGCTTCCCTCTCTTTCCTCTCCTTGCTTCATTTGTTCACCTTTGAAATGGATCTAAAAGGAAGTAATACTTTTGCTGGAAATGTCTTTTTCTGACATTTTTCTATTCCAAAGTGCAGCCTCGGGATGGAGAGAAAAAAAATGTTAAAAATACGAAAAATAAATATCTAAATAAAGCAAGACAGAGTGGTCACAAAGTGGCCAGCTTGGTTTTATTCACACCCAAACACATTAGCGCCACTTTACAGATTTTGCCAGTGAAGCACTACTTTCATTTTTCTCGTCTTTGAATAGCATTGTTTTCCTCAGGTGGGGAAGTTCACCATTCCTGGAGGTAATGCGATATTTGGTTGATGCGTGGTGTAGAAAACGTTTAATGTGATCCTTATCAACTGTTTTCCTTATATTAGTTTATAAAATGTGTATTGCAGCTTTATGTTCATGAATGTGGTCTTTTAAAACCATACTCCTTATGTTTTGTAAGGATTTAAGCAATGGACATTGAAACGGGTCCCTTCTGGACCCTGTAGTCATGTCCTTTGCTTTTCAGGCATAAACCCTTGTTGATTTCTGAATAGTGAGTGCACAAGGGCCATCACTGAAACTATATTGACGTTCTTGCTTTTGGAGTTGGTTTACACCTTTTAGATACAAAATAGTGCTTAAATTAGCAGTCAGATTACGGCATGTTTTGCTTATTTTTGGTATCCTCAAAGTGTCGGTATGATAAATCGTTTATTTAATTGGGGAAGATGTCAATTTTTGTTAAAGTACATCTCGGGCTGTGTGAAATATTGGTACATAGAGGAATGCTATGTAAGGTGCTTTATTAGGGGTAAGGGTTTCAGTTGGTTATGCGAAACTTGAGAGGAGGCGCATTGTGTGTTTGTGATGCAACTCCGCCTAGAAGTTGGTTTAGTACCTGTGGTGAGTGTGAAGTGAGCTAGCCCCCATTTCATGAACAGAAATAGGATTGTCGTTTTGCATTGGGGGGGTGGGAGGGAGGCGGGCAGTATAGAATGACTTAATTGACAGCTCGTTGTGGTGGCATATTTGTGGGGTTTCGCTCTTTTCTTCTTTTTTTTTCTTTTTTTTTTTTTATTATTTTATGCCATCAGGTACATCATTAAACAGAAAACAGAGTAAAGGATATTCACACTTCTGAAATCCATGCATAACTTTTAAAGAAGAAAGAATAAAAATGCAAAAAGAGCATCACATTACATTGTTTTCCTTTTACCCCTCCCTGTGCCTACAATCTTATATTACCCTATTCCTATTCTGTTCCCCAGCTCGCCATGATTTTTTTCCAGCCAATTTGTCATAGGTGCCCAGATCTTATCCCCTTTCATTCTGGTCCGATGGCCCTTGTTTTTATAAAGAGCCATTTCCAGAGTATGTATATTCAGTAGGCGATGAAGCCAGGCAGTATATACCGGTGGCTCCGAATCTTTCCAAGCTGTAGCAATTAGTAGCCTAGCGACCGCTATTGTAACAAAAACAAAATCCCGATATGCTGATACTAGCCCAATTCGGCTATCATATCCTAATAACATCAGCGGATCGCTGATCTCAATTGCACAGTTAATCGAGTCATGCCAACATTTTTCTATACCCTCTTTTAAAGGGGTCAAGGACTTGCACGCATAAAACATATGAGTGATATCCGCAGGGCTATGGTGGCATCTAGGGCACTGATCGTTATCGCGTTTCCCCCAACCAAAAAGTTTTGCTGGGGTATAGTATAGGTTAAAAAGGGTTTTATAGTGTTGTGCTTGAAGGTTTGCAGCCAAAAATATATTCTCGCCCATTTTTAATGACATATCTAGGTCTATGCAAAAACAACAATTGATGGACAGAATGCAGAACATTGTCATACATTCACCCCAGTACAGAGATCTGGGCCTAAATCCATCGTTATTTTGCTCACCATGCCATTCCAGTTTGGACCCAGCCATATGCAAATCAGTCTTGACCCTGCGCCCAATGGGAACAGTCCAGCCCGAACTGCCAGGCCAGGTCCTCCCTGGACTGGAAACAAGCATCCTAGGACCGGTTTCGGGCTTTCAGCCCTCATCAGCCAGGATAGCTTGACTCCAGTGGCATGGAGAGCACGGGACCCACATCTGGGCATACCCGTCCCACTCGGGGTGACAAATGCAAAAACAACAATTGATGGACAGAATGCAGAACATTGTCATACATTTACCCCAGTACAGAGATCTGGGCCTAAATCCATCGTTTTTTTGCTCACCATGCCATTCCAGTTTGGACCCAGCCATATGCAAATCAGTCTTGACCCTGCGCCCAATGGGAACAGTCCAGCCTGAACTGCCAGGCCAGGTCTATATCATCATCCCCTAGTTTTGATGCCCATTTTGTCTCTGTTTCTCTAAATCATCGGGTATTGTTTCCATTAGTGTTTTATAAAACTCCCCAATCCTCCCATCTCCCCGATAAACCTTATCCATTAATGGTAATACTCTGAAGTTTTCCTGTCTACCGGCTAGATTCTTTATACACCCCCTTATTTGAATATATTTAAAATATGATCTATTATTAATCCCAAATTTCCAAACCAGTTCAGAAAACGACAGTATTTCTGAGTTATCATTGAGTAGGTTCCCAACTCGCTGTATACCAGCCTGTGCCCACTCTCTGGCCATACCATCCGAGAGCTCAACTGGGAAAATCGAGGTTCCCCACAATGGGGTATATCTGTTACATTTGGAGATTTTAATAATTTTACTTATTTTACTCCATACCATTCTAGCTGCCTTCAGGCACTTGGAGCAAACTTTTTTATAATAGCTAGGTTCTAGCTGTCTAAGGAGAAGCCCTGCTGCTTCCTTCCCCACTATTAGTTGATATATTGAAGGTAAGCCGTCCTCTCTCACACAGCTATCCGCTCCCAGTATGTCGCCCATTTCTTGCAAAAAAGTTGCCAAATAGTAAAAATATAAATTTGGAGCAGCCCACCCACCTCTCTCCCGTGGCAGGGTTAATGTCCTCAGGGCATGTCTTGTTTTTCGATAGTTCCAAATAAAATTTGAAAAGATAGAATTCAGTTTCTGAAATGTGCTAGCAGATAATTCTAAGGGGATAGCTCGAAATAAGTATAGTATTTTAGGGAAGATCTTCATTTTTAAGACATTAACTCTGCCCACTATCGTTAGATGCAAGTTATCCAGCCGTCGGAGCTCGGAGGTAACCTCCTCCAACACTGGATCGATATTATTTGCCCATAATGTATCCAGATCAGACCCGATCTTTACCCCCAAATATGTTGCAATATCCGTCTGACGCTGATCTTGTAGATTACCCTGTCTTGTACAGATTATCTGCGTCTTTCCTTTATTCAGGCAGTAGCCTGACCTGCTCCCGAATTTCTCTGCCATTCTCTCGATTTCTACTATTGCTGTTGCTGGATTCGATGTAACTACAGCGATGTCGTCCGCGTATGCAAGTATTTTTGTCTCATATCCATTAGTTTTATAGGGTTCAATCACAGAGTTCACAATTATCTGATTGATAAATGGATCCAGATATATAGCGAAGAGCATTGGGGAGCATGGGCATCCCTGCCTAGTGCCCCTTGCCACCTCTATCGGGCCTGATACCATTCCCATCATCTGTATCCTGGCATACGGTTTATGGTACATCGCCTGAATTGCAGTTATCATTTTAGGGCCTACCCCTCGCTCCACTAAAGCCCCCCACAGATACTGCCACATCACTCTGTCGAAGGCCTTCTCAGCATCCAAGAGAATCACAGCCAGTCCATCCCCCCTAGCAGCGGCTATATCCAGCAGAGAGATTACCCATCTAGTATGATCCGTTGTTCCCCTTCCTGGCACAAAACCATGCTGCCAAGGTGAGACCAAGCTGGCTATGACTCTCTGGAGCCGAGTTGCTAGAATTTTTGAGTATAACTTTGCATCTGAGTTTATCAGTGAGATGGGACGATATGAACCTGGTACCGACGGTGGTTTCCCCTTTTATGAAATATAATTATATCTGTTTCCTTCCACGAGTTAGGCGGGATCCCTCGGTATTGAACATCTAAAAAATATCCTGAAGCAGTACGGCCAGATCGCTTTGAAGTATTTTATATAACTCCAGTGGGATTTTATCTGGACCAGCGGCCTTCCCTGAGGAGAGTGAGTTTAAAGCTAAAACAGTTTCCTCCAGCGTGATCTCTTCTTCTAGCTCCAAGCATATGGCTGGGTCTAATCTACTAAACTGTGGGTATTCCCTTTCCGTATCTAGTTGAATATCAATGGGATCCTGTTGGTATAGCTTACTATAATACTGTTTAAAAACCTCCATTATCTTAGCAGAAGAGGTTTCCATTTGCCCCTCGGAATTTTTAATTTCTATTATATTATTTCTAGTGGCCTTTTGTCTGGTCCTAAGGGCCAAAAGTCTACCCGCCTTTTCCCCATATTCATATATCTCTTTTCGATATGCTTGGTATGCCTGGGCTATTTGCGTTTGAAACAAATTGTTTATCTCTGATTTGCCAATAATTATCTGGTTCTTAACTGCCATTGATCTATTACCCTCCCCCTGAGATAATAATTTAGTATGTTCTGTCTCTAGCTGTGCTAACCTGGTCATTAGGGAGGAGATCTGATTCCTCCGTACTTTCCGCTGTTGACCTACAATGGTGTTTGTCTGCAGGGCCGTCAATATTAAGAGCGCGAGAAAGCGCTTGCAATGACGGCCCTGCTTGATGAGCGGGAAACCTGCTGCTGATCGGCAAGAGAGAAGGTCCGGGCCTGGCTGCTCCCACAGCTTGAAGTAAGCATAACCTCTCCTGTTTTAGCTCCTCACTTGCTGAAAACCGTGACTCCAAGAACTGTCTTTCCTCTCCTTGCTTCATTTGTTCACCTTTGAAATGGATCTAAAAAGGAAGTAATACTTTTGCTGGAAATGTCTTTTTCTGACATTTTTCTATTCCAAAGTGCAGCCTCGGGATGGAGAGAAAAAAAAAATGTTAAAAATACGAAAAATAAATAACTAAATAAAGCAAGACAGAGTGGTCACAAAGTGGCCAGCTTGGTTTTATTCACACCCAAACACATTAGCGCCACTTTACAGATTTTGCCAGTGAAGCACTACTTTCATTTTTTCTCGTCTTTGAATAGCATTGTTTTCCTCAGGTGGGGAAGTTCACCATTCCTGGAGGTAATGCGATATCTGGTTGATGCGTGGTGTAGAAAACGTTTAATGTGATCCTTATCAACTGTTTTCCTTATATTAGTTTATAAAATGTGTACTGCAGCTTTATGTTCATGAATGTGGTCTTTTAAAACCATACTCCTTATGTTTTGTAAGGATTTAAGCAATGGACATTGAAACGGGTCCCTTCTGGGCCCTGTAGTCATGTCCTTTGCTTTTCAGGCATAAACCCTTGTTGATTTCTGAATAGTGAGTGCACAAGGGCCATCACTGAAACTATATTGACGTTCTTGCTTTTGGAGTTGGTTTACACCTTTTAGATACAAAATAGTGCTTAAATTAGCAGTCAGATTACGGCATGTTTTGCTTATTTTTGGTATCCTCAAAGTGTCGGTATGATAAATCGTTTATTTAATTGGGGAAGATGTCAATTTTTGTTAAAGTACATCTCGGGCTGTGTGAAATATTGGTACATAGAGGAATGCTATGTAAGGTGCTTTATTAGGGGTAAGGGTTTCAGTTGGTTATGCGAAACTTGAGAGGAGGCGCATTGTGTGTTTGTGATGCAACTCCGCCTAGAAGTTGGTTTAGTACCTGTGGTGAGTGTGAAGTGAGCTAGCCCCCATTTCATGAACAGAAATAGGATTGTCGTTTTGCATTGGGGGGGTGGGAGGGAGGCGGGCAGTATAGAATGACTTAATTGACAGCTCGTTGTGGTGGCATATTTGTGGGGTTTCGCTCTTTTCTGTGTGTGCTTTGGGGGTTATTTCTGAGGAGGGCCTCTTCGGGGAGTTGCAGCTAAAGCCACTTGTGTGGGCTATGTCTCTGGGAGTACTGTGCTGGTATTAAGTACCCCATGCCGAGGCATTGTTATTTTACCTTTTTGGCGGGGGTTGATATTAATGTTGTTTGGAAGAAATAAGTATTGGTATGAGGCCCACCCTTTATGTGGGTCTTTGTTTGGGTGAACTGCAGAGCTTTGGTGACATTGTGGTGGTTGGGCACTGTCTGCGAATATACATTTTTTGTGGCAGTATCAGTCATATGTATAGGGTGACCAGATGACTCACACCTGGGCACAACTTTTCCAGTTTTGATTTGCCATACCAGTGCATTCTGGGAGCTGTTGTCTAGGTTAATTTTATTTCAACCAATTGGTCGAACACACTAGCTAATAATGTAAAAGCAAAACCCAGGTCTGGAAAAGTAATTCTCCCCGTAACTTGCAGGCATCTTGTCGCCTTAATTATGTAGCACCAATGGGCAGTGTTTCAGAAAGGAAGAACTCTTCCTTGGTGTATTTGAGAGATGCAGTTATTTTGAATAAGTGTCTGCAAAGCGCTATGCTTCTGTTGGGATCTGTGTGAGGTGTCACTATTTTGAACAAAATTTAACCTCAAGCTCCATAGGGGCATTGTCGGTGTGAAGTGCAGCTCTTTAGACAGGAATGGGTGTGGAGAATATGCATGTGTGTGTATGCAATGGTGTCAACATGGGGTGTGCATATTTGAAGCCACTTCTCTTGGGCTAGCAACTGGAGAAGTATCTCTTTGGGATCAAACTAATTGGCTTGTCATTGAAGGACGAAAAGGAGCAATGAAATCAGCACAAACTTTAAAGTTGAATAAAGTTCATGTTATTATTGAGACAAGAAAAAACTAAAAATAATTCCCCACCCCTTTATTCAAGTTTAGTTTATTTGATTTAGTTCTCGGCTGAGAACCACAAATATTTGATACATGATATAAAAGTTTAAACAATTAGATGATAACATTTTTCATTATAATACAAAGTTAAAAAGGATTTTAAAAATGTAAATAGATTATAGCATACAAATTCATTTGGCGGAACCTTGCAAAGCGAAATCAAGTCCTGAACAGAATTAATTCTACATTTTATATAAATTGGTTGTAGAAACCTTTTTCTTGCTTCTACGACTGTCGCATTTGGGCAAGTAAACAACAGCTGTTCCAAGTCTTGCTCCCCACCATTACATAAGTTACAGAGACTACTAGATTTTTCTTTTGGTAGCCACTTGTGAGTAAAAGATTTTAAAGGAAGTATCTCAAATCGGAGCAATAAAATCGATCTCCCAACTCCATGCTTTAGGTTAAAATAAATATACTGTTGTGTTTTCCTGTAGAGCATAGTTTCTGCATATTTTTTATATAGTGACAGTTTGGTGCAATGCTGAAAGTCAAGGTCAAAGCTTAGTCTTGGGGTGAAGTTTTTTAAGAAAAGCTTCAATTGGGCAGGAGTCCATGATTGTAACAAATTAGTATTAACGTTAGATAATTTAAAAGCAGTTGAGACATTCCTACAAAATACATATTTCAAAGTTCCTTGGTCAAATGTCTCTGTTTTGAGTAGGGATCGAAGCGTTCCTTCTTCCGCATGGAGGAGGTTATATGCCCATCTGATGACATTGCTGATTCATCTGGCATAGGAACTGACTAGTGAAAATTCGAGGCGAAGAGCTTGTACCGGGACTGCTTGTGACAACTTTGTGAGTTTCCGTAGGATCTTCCCTTCTTTTAGATCTAGATGTTTCCAATGACTTAGTGGGATGTATTCAAGAGCATATGAAAGCACTGGCGGAATCTTGGCGCTATATACCTGGAGTAGCGAAGAAAAGTGTCTTTGACCAGTCGAGGCATATAAACTTTTAAGTGCCCCCACGTGAACGTCGGCTTTCCGGTTTAGGTTCTGTATATGGAGCACGTTTTGTAGGGACTTTGTAAAGATTCGACCTAGATAGGTGTACTCGTTTGTCACTTCCAACGATTTTCTCCCTAGAGTCCAGTTGAATTTGGCACTCCGTTTCCTTCCCGAGAATGGAACTATTTTTGTTTTTGTAATATTCGGTATTAGATAATTTTCCTCCGTGTAGTTGTGGAGTGCTTGCAGACTTCTTTGCAGGCCAAATGGTGTTAGGTCTAAAATGATTACATCATCTGCATACATCATGATGTGAATTTTGTGGAGAGCAATTTTAGGTGGAAAGTTGCAGATCTGTTTAAAACATTCAGGAAGATCGCTGAGATATAGGGAAAACAGTAAGGGAGTGAGAAGGCATCCTTGTCTAAGGCCATTTGGGGTCGGAATTCGGCTTGTGAGACCCTTCTCCCTTCCCATTTGGACCTGACACCAAGTCCCGGAATGTAGTGATGTAATTACGTGGAGTAAGTGATCCGGGATACCCATTTTGCTGAGTTTTCTCCAAAGCGTTCCTCTATCTACCCTATCGAATGCGGTGGTAAAGTCGACAAAAGCAGCATACACAACCTGAGATTTTGAGGACACATATTTGTCTAATATGGTTTGCAACACAGCGATGTTATCAGTGACCAAGTGCTTTGATCTGAATCCGGCTTGATATTGATGGAGCAAGGTAACTGAGAAAATTTTGAACCCCCTAATATTAATATTAATTATTAACGTTAATTGATTTGAAAATTAACCAACATTTTACGTTTACTTATAAAACATTTTTGCTAACTTGCAATTTATGTGCAAATTAACCTACTTACAATTGTAAAAGTGGAATATTAGTAACATAATGGTTTGCGTACTAATTAGAGTGATTTTGCATGATTTGTGCTATGTAGTGAATTGTATTGTGGCAAAAGAATGCGGATGGTAAGTAAAACTTAGCTTTATATGTCGCTTTTGCTAGGTAACACCTAATTGGGGAACGTAGAATGACGGGTGGGAAATGAAAAGGCTTATTTTCTTTATTCTTAACTATTATTGTGTTTGTTTTCATAATAGTTTGCTCGGGCCTGCTAGGCCGCGCTGTAAAAATGGCTGCCGAGGCAGATGAGCTTAATGCGCAAGTGCAAAATGGCTTCCAAGCGGAAGAAAAGCTGTAGAAATATACCACGTGGTTGCTTATAGAGCCCAGAATGAAAAGGGATCAAGGTCAACATGACCTATCATCAAAACGTGTGCCAAGAGGGACTCAGCAAGAATGTGTGAGAACCAGAAATGCAGCTGTGAATTAATAATGAACTGTTTAAAATAAAGCAACAAAAGAAGATACATAAGAGGAGCTGCCAATCGGATTGGTAATGTCCTGAAACCGTGCGAAAGGACAAAATTATAAACATTTTCTGGAACTGGTTTGAGCATGGAGGGCAATGAGGAGATGCTTGCCACCCCTCCAATGGACCAATTAGCGTGAATCTCGCCCCCAAAGATTGAAACATTTCTGTTTAGTAAGCTAGTAATAGGGTATAAGAGGACCTACACTTAAGTAGGAGGAGCGCTTATTCATACATAATTTTTGAGCACTGGACGCTGACGCTGGAGAGCTGCTGCTATTTTCCATAGGCCATTATTTTTTTAATATAATTAATCTTTTTACTTTAAAATCTGACTGGGAAGGAACGAGAACGTTGCGGGAAACCTGTATAGGTGGCCCGATGAGGAGGCCTGTTTTAGCAGGACAGACAGTCAGTTTTGGGAGTTCTATGCTGTGATCTGCAACTTAACTGCTGTGACGAACTTTATTTTTCATCCAAAAGGGTATGCATTGCATTCTTTAAGTTTATTCCTTATAATGATATTAAATGTATTGAACTGATTAATAAAACTGAATTTTATTCATGCCTTTTAAAATTAGATAAACTTTATTATAATTAAAATTACGAGTCTGTGGTTCTTTAGCTCAATAATAAATGCAAATGTTTTAATAGGATTTAAAGTGATTGAGCTGGTCTTAATCACCATCAACTTATTCTCACTAGTTGGTCCATCGACCAAAGAGCGGAATACCTTGATGTCTTAGAAACCGACAGGATTAAAACTACTTATGTATGATGTTTGAGAAATTATCTTGTCGACTTTAAAAAGGTATCCCGTTTTCTTCCAGCAGTCATTAATTTCTTCTCCTAGGTGAAGGTGGATGGGATCCAGGGAATATTTGAGTGAGTGAACGTTTTATGCGGTGTTATGGGCCCCACCGTCATATTGGTATAATTGTTAAAAGAGTGTTTTTCAACCTGGATGTCATGTCCAAAGGAAAAGAAATTATATTAGTCGCGCTGGATCAGATTTCTTGGTAGCAGAGTTATGGTTACTATAGATTAGTTTGGTGATTATTGATTATTGATTATTTCATGTTTAACACACATTTATGTCGAAGTGTATTATGTTATATGTAAGTCGGAAATTTTGAAGCTTCCGGGAAGTAGGAAGTGGACACGTGTGGCAAGAGAAGTCACATGGAATAGTGCATTGTCTGGTTTTCAAATTGGTGATAACACAGGCTGTGTTATGATAGGGACATTTTCTGTATGAAACGTGTATGAGTGAAATAGCAACTGGTTTTCTTGTGAAACTCTGGCCTTAATTCTCAGGAGCAGTGTAGTCTCCACATGTGTTTTATCCCCAGAGAAACGGGTTTACCCCTTGCTTGAAAGAAGTGTAAGGTAGAGGGAAGTGCTACACTTATCGAATAAAACTGTATTCTTGCAAAATAGAGTAAACTATCACTTTGTTTAGCGAAAACAGACAATGGAAATGTGTTTTTAATGTCGTAACTAACCAAGAACAGTTGAGAACAAATTGCCGATAAATTTTGTAAAGGAGGGGTCAGGAGCAGAACTGACGTCGACAAAAGGCCGCGCTGGGATTGGCCAGTGCACTGGGAACACGGAAAACGCCCTGATTTGTGCGTTGGTGTGAGACGCGCTGGGATAGGTTGGAAAAGCAGTGACGTAGAAGCTTCGGATTGGTGCGTTGGTGTGAGACGCGCTGGGATAGGTCCGAATAGCACATAGAGATCAGAGCTGAGTTACGAGTTTGCAGAAGGGAAAGAAATCGTGAAATATGGCTTATTATGAGTATGGTAGAGAGAAAACGTCGTGGATGGCGAAAATTAAGAACTTCTTTAAGAAAGACAAAAAGGTAGTGACTAGAGAGGGACAGGTAATTCCTCCGCCGAAAACACCAGCTTCGCATATGATGCTGAAATACGGTTATCATACTTGTATTTGGTTGGAAAATTGGACGAAATATACCCAAAATGATGGAGTATTGGCTTTTCCAGAAAATGGTTCATTTAACGTGGCAGTACTTCGAAATTTGAGAGAAAAGATGACGAAGCTTGAGCCTAAACCTAGACCGACTCAATTTGAAGCATTAGGTGAATGGGAAGACGAGATGTATGAACGAGAAAGATACAGAGGTGCAAAGAATCATGGTTTTGTTCCTGGAAGGTTGTGGGGAGTGAATCATGAGGACAGAATGAAGCGTTGGAGATATGCTAATATGACAGAAGGTTTGTTTCCAGCTTTTACAGTTGAGGAGGGTACAAGAAAGAAGTGTACAGAGAAAAAGAAACATACAGTCACAGAAAGGTACGGGTATGGAGGTAGCGAGACAGAGGATGAGTTGCTGGAAGATATTTTAAACAGAAACCCACCTCCATATCAACAGAATTCAGCGGTGGTGACACCCAATGCACCGCCAATGGAAACTGGGAGGAATAAAAGTCCAGAACGTAGATATGAGATAAATAGGTCAAATGAACAGTTGAAAACCCCACAAAGTGAAAAATGTGACAGTGACAATGCAGCGGAGTTAGCAAAAACTACAAAAGAATTGACTGAGAAAATAAGAGAGTTAACAATGAACATGGAAGCTGTGACTGTGCCAGTGACAATAGGACCAGTAATACCAGTTTTTGAGAACCAGAAAATAGATGAACATTCCTTAGTTATCCCCATGAACTCAAATTTGCAAAGAATGAGAGAAGGGATGGAACTAGAAACTGAAGGGGCAAGAAATTTGGTCAGTTCATATAGACCGAGCCCACCTACTAACTTGACAGTGAATGAAAGTGAAATAAGGAGAATTCCTATGGGAACTGAGTCTGCATCAGAAACACCAGAAAGGAATAGAAATTGGATAGAAATAAATAGTACACCTGTAGGTCCAACTCCAGACGAATTAAATGAGTGGATGAGAAACTTGCAAAAGAAAGAGACAGAACCAAAACCATTAGATGTAATTAGGCTAAAAATAGATATGGAAGAGTTAATTTTAGGGACCATTGGTACAGAAAAACTGAAGACATATCAGAACGACGAGATAATGTTCTTGTGCAAGAGCATTACTTGGAGAGCTAGAAACTTACATGACAAACTAGAAGAGACAGCGAATGAACTAGGAGTAGAATTTGTAAAAGTCAGGAGTTTGCAGAAACCGTATAGGGTAGATTTTTGTGAGAAAGATATAGAAAATCTGAACACATCAGGACGGTTAACCCAGATAAAAGAACTGATTGTTTTGCTGAGAAAGTGGGGTGATGTGGACAGATGGAGAAGCAGGTGGACTAAAAGGAATGAGAGAACAACTGACAAAGCGTCTTTAGCCTTTGCGGTGACAGACAAGGAATCGGTTGTAAGGGAGTATCCGATGAGAGAAACTCCAGGAGGTAGTTATGTACATGTCCCCTGGTCCAGACAAGACATACTGTCATTTACAAATGACTTTCCAAAATTGAGAGAGAAACCTGTAGAATGGTACAGACAAGTGGAAAGGTTTGTCAAAGTTTCGAAGGTGTTGTGGGTAGATTTGGATGGATTGTTTGACATTGTGGTACCAGCCGATTTATGGACAGAATGTAAAATTACCATAGATTGGCCAACTGTAGAATACCCCAGAGATGCAAAAACAGGAGCGCCAGGACCAGAGGTTATGAGGAAATATGATCAAGTTATTACCTTTTTGAAAAACAAAATTCCGACCCAAAGAAACTGATTGGGTAAAAATTGACAGAACTACGCAGGAGAGTAAGGAATCTGTACATGCCTACTATGAGAGGCTACTATTGGTTTTCAAACAGTATAGTGGTTATGAGACCCTGAATGAGAAGGACATGAGTCATTTTGTATATAGATTTGTTTATGGGCTGAAACCAGAAATAAGTGAAATGATTAAACAGCATATGATATGCTGGCAAAACAGTACAGTGGATGAAGTGTTGAGGTATGCTAAGTATTGTAGCGATGACATTGAGTGTAGACAACGTAAATTAAAAGAGAAAGCAATGTGGGCACAAGTGAAAGTTGCAGAAAAACAAGAAGCTCAACTGAATAATCAGGTTAATGAGACAGGACAAACTAAATCTAAACCGAATATAGGTAAAGGCAAAGGCCAAATGAGTATAGAAGAAGCAAAGAAAAAGTGGCCATGCCACAACTGCGGAAAGTTAGGGCATTGGAGAAACGAGTGTAAATTTCCAGCAAAAGCTAATGCAGAAAATCAATCATTAAATCCACAGGTGCAGAGTGAGGTGAGTTACCAACAGCTGCAGCAACCACAGGTAGTTACTCAGCAGAGTCAGGTGCCACAACCACCACTTCCCAAGAGTGTAAACCCACAGAGATACAGTGCAGAGACAGGATTCTACGGAGGAGAGCAGGTAACACAATTGCCGCGCTCAGCTGCGATATCGCAGTATTGGTTACGACAGGATGGGAATGAATCGGATGAAAGTTTATGACGGTGCCTAGGAGAGGAGGAAGAGTGCGTGCTTGGCGCAACTCTAGAGGTAGATCAGGCAGGTCCATATGTGGATGGAGAAGTGAATGGTGCAAATGTAACATTCCTTGTGGACACTGGAGCTACCCGTTCTACTGTTAGATCAGTGGAAATTCCAAACCTTCCTCTCTCAGGTGAAAATATCCAAGTCGTTGGTGTCTCAAACCAGCAAATTAAGGCGCCTCTTACCAAATTAGTAGAGGTAAAAGTTGGACCGTTCAGAGAAATGCACCGATTTGTGGTGTGTGATTGCAGTCCTGTAAATTTACTTGGACGCGATCTGCTTTGTAAAATGAATTGCACCATCTATTGTACTCCGGATGGGATTGCATTCCAGACACCAGATGAAGATGTACTATATAAAATGACAATGGCAGATTTAGAGTCAGGAGTGAATGACTTGTTTCCTATGTTTGATGTAGAGAAAATCCCAACTGAATTAAAAGAAACAGTGAAACAGGAGGTGTGGGATTTTACAGGTGAAGATATTGGGTTAATGAGAGGAGTAGACCCCGTTAAAATTTCTGTTAGAGAGGGAACGAACTACCCAAATACTCCACAATATAAATTGACGCCAGAAATCATTGAAGGAATAACACCCGTAATAAATAAAATGATTGAACAAGGAATTTTGAAAGAAATAATGAGCAGTCCATGTAATTCGCCTATAATGGGACTGAAAAAGCCAAATGGAACATATAGGATAGTGCAAGATTTAAGAAAGGTTAATAAAATTGTTGTTCCTTGTTGTCCAATTGTACCAAACCCTGCTGTAATACTGTATCAGATTCCACGTGAAGCAGAATGGTACACTGTCATTGATTTGTGCCATGCATTTTTCTCTATCCCGTTACATCCAGATAGCCAGCCATTATTTGCGTTCAGGTTCGGAGAGCGTATTTTGGCATGGTGCCGAATTCCTCAGGGGTATACAGAAAGCCCCTCGATCTTTAATCAGATCTTAAAGAAATCGTTGGAAGATTTAAAAATGCCCGAAAAATCAGTGATGGTTCAATATATTGATGACCTGTTAGTGGCATCAAAAACCAGAGAAGCATGTGTTACCGACACAATTGCTTTGTTGAACCATTTAGCAGGAGGAGGACATAAGGTGTCCCCAACAAAATTACAGTTTTGTCAACAGGAAGTTCAATACCTAGGTCATAAAATTGAAAAGGGAGTGAGAAAGGTAACAACCGAGAGAATAAAAATTATTCGAGGAATGAGAGCTCCAATGACACAAAGAGAGGTAAGAATGTTCCTGGGAATGGTTGGATATTGTCGACAATGGATAAGTGGATTTTCGCTAATTGCAAAACCATTACAGCGGTTGACAAAAAAGGATGTTAAAGATCCGTTTGAATTGAATGATGAAGAAATGAGAGCATTCAGAGAACTAAAAGCGAGACTGTGTGAAGCACCGGCACTGGGAATGCCTGACTACGAAAAAGGTTTTGAGCTGTACTGTAGTGAGAGAGATGGGTGCGCACTTTCAGTTCTAGTGCAAAGACATGGAAATATGAAAAGACCTATTGCATATTTTTCAGCTGTTTTAGACCCGGTAGCAAAAGCGTTGCCTGGATGTCTGAAAGCAGTAGCTGCAACTTGTGTGAGTCTGGAGCAAAGTGAAGGTATTGTGATGGGATACCCACTGAGAGTGTATGTTCCACATTCAGTTGAAATTCTCTTGACAAGGACCAAAACTCAATACATGACACATAGTCGGCTGACTAGGTACGAAAAAGTGATTTTAAGTGCAGACAATGTAACCATTGACAGATGCACAAGCGTGAATCCTTCGACATCATTACCGGATGAATAGAGTGTGATAGACAAAGATGAAGTTGACCATGATTGCTTGAATGTACTTGAATATTGTACAAAACCAAGGCCCGATATCAGAGAAGAACCTTTGAAAGAATCAGATTATGTGATGTTTGTGGATGGCTCATGTTTGAGAACGAGTGAAGGAGTTTTGAGTGCGGCGTATGCTGTATGTACAGTAGCTGAAATAATGGAAGCATCTTGTTTGAGAGGGATACGTTCCGCCCAAGTGGCTGAACTAATTGCTCTAATTCAGGCATGCAAACTGGGAAAGAATGTCCGAATCACAGTGATCACGGATAGCCAGTATGGCTTCGGAGTGGTTCATGATTTTGGGCAGATCTGGTCCCAAAGAGGTTTCTTGACGTCTGCAGGAACTCCAATTCGAAATGGTGAGTTTGTGAAGAAATTACTTGAGGCGATACAGCTGCCTAAACAAATTGCGGTGGTAAAGTGCAATGCGCACAAAAATGGGGAAGACTACATAACCGTGGGCAACAAATATGCCGACGAGATAGCTCAGTATTGTGCTAAAAATGTAGTCTCTTTGAACAGAAGGAGAGAAAGAGAGCATGTTTCATGTCCTTTGCTTTTTACTAACCCTGTTGAAACATGGGCTGAGGTGAGACAATTACAGGAAGCAGCAGATGATGAAGAAAAAGATAGCTGGATAAAAGCAGGATGCAGGAAAAGGGAGGAAGATGATGTTTGGGTTTATAGAGATGAAAGACCAGTTATGCCTGATAGCATGATTTCTGACATGGCACGGATGTACCATGGACAAGCTCATATTGGAAGGGATGCGATGATCCGACTTTTCAGACAAACCTGGTATAACCCAAAATTCAGAGCCATAGCTGAAAGTCTTTGTCAAAGATGTCTTATCTGCCAACAAATAAATCCCGGAAGGAAGACAGTAGTGAGTCTAGGAACAATAGGACGAGAGGGAGGTCCTTTCACAAGAATGCAACTGGATTTTATAGAAATGCCCCCAAGCAATAGACTGAGGTATGTTCTTGTGGTCGTTTGTTTGTTTTCCCGTTGGGTGGAAGCCTACCCGACCAGAAGGAATGATGGGATCACAGTAGCTAAGCTTTTGCTAAGAGAATTCATTCCAAGGTATGGTTTTCCAGTAACGATTGAAACAGATAGAGGAACACATTTTCAAAACGAACTGATTCAACTGATATGTGAAGCTCTTGGCATTCAACAGAAATTGCACTGTGCATACAGACCAGAGGCTTCTGGAGTGGTAGAACAAGTGAATGGAACAATAAAGAATAGGTTAGGGAAAATGTGTCAAGCCACAGGACTCAAATGGCCAGATGCCCTTCCACTGGTACTCATGACTATCAGAAGCATACCTGATAGAAAAACAGGTTTGAGTCCCCACGAGATAATCATGGGACGAGCAATGAGACAAGCACATGTACCTGTCAACAAACTGCTGACTATAACTGATGATCTCGTGTTGGATTATTGCAAAGGATTGGCTGATGTGGTACATTCTGTGTTTCATCAGGTTGGACCGGATGCGACCACTCTTGAAAGAAAACCAGCTCATGATTTGAATCCAGGAGATTGGGTCCGCATAAAAGTCCACAGAAGAAGAAACTGTTTGGTTCCTCGCTGGGACCAACCACGACAAGTGATCCTGGTGACAACAACTGCAGTCAAGTGTGCAGGAGTGAAAAACTGGGTACATGCCAGCCATACTATCAGAGTTCCAGATCCTGAAGCTCGACCTGTAAGTCGACATCTGGAGATATCTGACACCAGTTCAGCATCCGATGCAGAAGAAGAAACAAACAGGGTTCCAGAACTTGAAGATCGACCTGTAAGTCGACATCTGGAAAACCCAGGTACAAGTTTAACAACAGGAGAAGAAATTGAAGTAGCAAAAGTTCCAGAACTTGAAGATCGACCTGTAAGTCGACATCTGGAAATATCAGACACCAGTTCAGCTTCTGATACAGATCAATCAGATGGTGATGAAAAGCTAAAGAATAAATGGAAAATTGACATCATAAACGAAGAAACTGAACCAAGAGACAGTGACAGTGAACAGCCAAGCACAAGTTATGGTAAAAATCCTTCAAAGATTGTCAGATCAGACAAGGGAGGGATAGATTCAAATAGAGAGATAGAAGAATCGGAAGAACCCCGAGGAGCAATAGGGACAGACCAACAAACAAAAGAACAGGGAAATATAGAAACAGACAGAGAGATCAACGAGAAATCGGAAGAAGCTCGAGGAGGGATAGAAACAAGTGATCGAACAGAAAAGACACAGGATGAATCAGAGCTAGACAAAGAAGGAGAAATCATAAAGTTCAAGATAAGAGGTAATGAAGTAAGGTCTGAAACAGAATCAGAAGAAAGTGAAGAAGAGAGAAAACAGAGACTAGGACCAAGAAAAAGAACTTGGAGAGCTGAACGAGAAGAAAAAGAAAGTGAACCGAAAAGGCCGAGAAAAGGAGATAATTGGCCCCACGAAGTCAAAAGATTGAGATACAAAATCATAAACATAAACAGAGATAATGCAGAACAAGTAAACGAGATAACAAGTCAAAAGGAACAAGGAAAACAAAGTGGAAAACAATTACAGAAAACGAAAAGAGTAAAGAAAGCTAATTTGAAATATAAGTCACCTGAATGGCTATACATTGCATTAACTGATATCAAGGAAGAAGAAATCACTCACGAGAACCCAGAACAAAGCTGCAACCAAATGGGTGAAAGTGAAGTGCAACAAGTTTGAAGAGATTAAAAAGAAGTTCTTGCCGGACTGGACACTAAAAACCGAATAAGACAAGAAAGAGTTCTGAGAAGAACTAAAGAGAGTACCAAACGAGACAAAGTGAGAAAGTAGAGTGGCTGAAACATCATTCTGAGGTGTGGTGACACATTTTCTGTATATATATATATATATATTTAGGTAATAGAACAAGATGGTAGACACAGAGAATAGAAGATGTAGATGTGAGTTTTTACGTAGATGGTGTAGAGATGTGTTTCTTTTGTACAGGTTTATTAATGTTCGTATGGCTTATCTTAGCAATCACCATTCCAATTAGATTAGCTGTAGAAGAAACGTCTATATTAGGGAACAACACAAAGGAGGATAAGGAAGCTAACGTACAGAACACAGCAACATTAATAGATAGTGCAGAGTTACATAAAGATAGATCCATAACTGACTTTTCAAAGAATGTCTTCACAAAGTTATTATATGAATATGTAGAAACAATGGATGTGAGAGATTGTTATGTTTGTATGCAATTACCTGTCTGTTTCAGAAGGTGTGACCTATCATCACCTTCCTTTGACGTATGGAATAACATGTAGTGTTTTAGCTAGTTTGTTTTATAGAACAGGTAGATTAGAATATTATTATACTGACATAGATAAGATTTTTGCAAAGATTCCTATAATTTCCGAATTGAACATAGTAAAAGAAGCAAGGATGTTTGGTGAATTTTTCTTAGAAAATAAAGCTTTGACATTAGATGATATAGTAAAATACAACCTTACCTGTGAGTTAAAGAAGGAAGAAAAAGTATTTTTAGAGATGGTTGAAAGCAGAAGAGTCAAATTTCAAAGAAAGATAATAGAAGAGGAGACAAGAACACCCCTATGGGCATTTGAAGGAGAAAGTAATGATAAGAAAAAGACAAATGCAGCTATGACTTTAGATTGGCCCCAACAGGGAAAGTTATGCATTAGTAGAAATAGAACTAGGTATGACAACTATTTCGTGGGTTCCAGTGACTGCCGAAATAATTATAAAATTTTAGGAGGATGGGGATTCAAAGGAGGAAAAGATCCAATATTTCCAGGGATCTATTATATTTGTGGAAACAGAGCTTATTACAGGTTGCCGGACCATTGGTATGGGTCATGCTACTTAGGCCTGGTCTTTCCAAAGATTTTTCATGTAGAAAGAGAAGAAAAAGGAACACACGAAATGGGTGAAATATTCACACGTAGAAAAAGGGAAAGTTTTTCAGAAATAGTGGGTGACATTTTTGGAGCAATGATACCAGCAGTGGGAATATCTTTGAATGCATTTAAAATTCGGAAATTGTCCACAGTAGTAGATCGTTTATCAATGAATACTGCTGGAGGGTTCTTGATGGTAAATACCGAGATGGTTGCCATGAGAGCTATGGTGATGCAAAATCGACTTGCCCTTGACATTCTTTTGGCAAAAGAGGGAGGAGTCTGTGGAATGCTGAAAGTCCAACATTGTTGCACTTACATTCCAGATAAAAGTGAAAATATACAAAAGTATATAAAGAATATTACAAATTTGCACAAAGAACTTGTTCCACTGGAGGTTGAAAATGCCTGGGAGAAACTTGGTAAGAGTTTTTCCTCAATACCAAAATGGTTCACTGAAATAGGTAGTTCCATTGTAGGGAAAGTTTTGATATCAGCAACAGTAGTAATCTTAGTGGTGCTATTTGTATGTATCAAGAGGAGAAAAAGACAAACCAAAATAAAAAGAGAAAATAAGATAAATAAAGAAAGAGAACGAGAAATAGGTGAAATAGAACTGGAAGAACTAAAAGAAAGCATGTATGAGAGAACAAAAAGACAAGATGAAAGGGATACAGATGTGTAAAAACTAACAAGAAGCAAATGGACAAGAAACAATGCTATCTGAAAAATTGTGTGACATGGGTTTTTGTGGTGATATTAAAAATCACCAAAGGGGGAGTTGATGGAGCAAGGTAACTGAGAAAATTTTGAACCCCCTAATATTAATATTAATTATTAACGTCATTAATTGATTTGAAAATTAATCAACATTTTACGTTTTCTTATAAAACATTTTTGCTAACTTGCAATTTATGTGCAAACTAACCTACTTACAATTGTAAAAGTGGAATAATAGTAACATAATGGTTTGCGTACTAATTAGAGTGATTTTGCATGATTTGTGCTATGTAGTGAATTGTATTGTGGCAAAAGAATGCGGATGGTAAGTAAAACTTAGCTTTATATGTCGCTTTTGCTAGGTAACACCTAATTGGGGTACGTAGAATGACGGGTGGGAAACGAAAAGGCTTATTTTCTTTATTCTTAACTATTATTGTGTTTGTTTTCATAATAGTTCGCTCGGGCCTGCTAGGCCGCGCTGTAAAAATGGCTGCCGAGGCAGATGAGCTTAATGCGCAAGTGCAAAATGGCTTCCAAGCGGAAGAAAAGCTGTAGAAATATACCACGTGGTTGCTAATAGAGCCCAGAATGAAAAAGGGATCAAGGTCAACATGACCTATCATCAAAACGTGTGCCAAGAGGGACTCAGCAAGAATGTGTGAGAACCAGAAATGCAGCTGTGAATTAATAATGAACTGTTTAAAATAAAGCAACAAAAGAAGATACATAAGAAGAGCTGTCAATCGGATTGGTAATGTCCTGAAACCGTGCGAAAGGACAAAATTATAAACATTTTCTGGAACTGGTTTGAGCAAGGAGGGCAATGAGGAGATACTTGCCACCCCTCCAATGGACCAATTAGCGTGAATCTCGCCCCCAAAGATTGAAACATTTCTGTTTAGTAAGCTAGTAATAGGGTATAAGAGGACCTACACTTAAGTAGGAGGGGCGCTTTTTCATACATAATTTTTGAGCACTGCACGCTGACGCTGGAGAGCTGCTGCTATTTTCCTTAGGCCATTATTTTTTTAATATAATTAATCTTTTTACTTTAAAATTTGACTGGGAAGGAACGAGAACGTTGCGGGAAACCTGTATAGGTGGCCCGATGAGGAGGCCTGTTTTAGCAGGACAGACAGTCAGTTTTGGGAGTTCTATGCTGTGATCGGCAATTTAACTGCTGTGACGAACTTTATTTTTCATCCAAAAGGGTATGCATTGCATTTTTAAGTTTATTCCTTAAAATGATATTAAGTGTATTGAACTGATTAATAAAACTGAATTTTATTCATGCCTTTTAAAATTAGATAAACTTTATTATAATTAAAATTACGAGTCTGTGGTTCTTTAGCTCAATAATAAATGCAAATGTTTTAATAGGATTAAAAGTGATTGAGCTGGTCTTAATCACCATCAACTTATTCTCACTAGTTGGTCCATCGACCAAAGAGCGGAATACCTTGATGTCTTAGAAACCGACAGGATTAAAACTACTTATGTATGATGTTTGAGAAATTATCTTGTCGACTTTAAAAAGGTATCCCGTTTTCTTCCAGCAGTCATTAATTTCTTCTCCTAGGTGAAGGTGGATGGGATCCAGGGAATATTTGAGTGAGTGAACGTTTTATGTGGTGTTATGGGCCCCACCGTCATATTGGTATAATTGTTAAAAGAGTGTTTTTCAACCTGGATGTCATGTCCAAAGGAAAAGAAATTATATTAGTCGCGCTGGATCAATATAAAGGAATTAGACCTGATGAGAAAGCCCAGTCTTTAAGGTGGTCTAATACTGCTGCTGCGAAAATCTTTCCTGTTGCGTCCAGGAGAGCTATCTGCCTGTAGTTGCCGGGAAGCAGCCTTGAACCCTTCTTGTGTATTGGGATTACAATGCTCCCCTTCCAAGATTTAGGGATTTCCCCTGTTGTGAAAATGTGGCTAAAGAGGGGAGATAAGAACTTGCTCCATGCTTTAGGATTGCTTTGGAGGACCTTGATCGGAATTTGGTCCGGACAGGTTGCTCCCGACGGTCTTGCCTTTTTTATATATAACTTGATTGAAAAGGGACTTGGTGCTCCGATATCCAATGTTTTTACTTCAGGAGTTCTAGCCGGGCTATTAGTCCTTTCTGAGGTGGTAATTAATTTGTATAGATTGGCTAGGTATGATTCCCATTCTGCTGGGGGGAGTGGGATAGCTTGTAATGCTTTTTTTGTGCCTATTTCTTTGGCAATTATATTCCAATATGCACGTTGGTTATTCTGTTTTGCTACGATCTGGATGTCAACCCAGTTTTCATCCTGGGTTTTTCCCTCATTTTTTGCTTTTTCTCTCCTGCGTTGTTTTTTCAATTTGTTAATTTCTAGTTGTTTTGATGCAGAGTATTCAAGAAACTGCGACCTTATCAGTTTATTTAATTACTTTGTATTAGTGACTGAGTTCGTTTTTTTGTTTTGGTTCTTTGTTGGACCCCGTTGTTTTAGTTTTTCCTGTAATTTTTGTATCAGCTTTTTGATGACTATTTCACAGTTTTTTATTGGATTTATAGAGTGAGTTATCTGTAATGATTGTGTTGTATCAATTACGGTAATAATTTTGTTGAGTTGATGAATTCCACTGAATCCATCCTTGGGCCTGATTTACCATAACTGTACTGTGAGTGTACATGATATGACCTGGTGATGCAGGTTGCGTTTTCCACTCTGTTCTGCTTGCAGGATTGCATGGTCGCTGCCACGTGCAAATTTAATCTTGAGTTGTGAAACAGTGCCGAACAAATCCGAGCTGCAGATCATGTAGTCCAGGATTGAGGAGCTGCAGTTCCCTTGTCTTGTGGGTGATGCGGGAATGTCTCCTTCTACATTGCCATTTAATATAACTCCATTTAACGTCGGGAGTGAGGCTAATAGGTTTTTCCCTCTTTTGTCGGCTTTGTTTTCTTTGGGAAATAATGGAGTGGAGATTGCCAAAGCTTCTTCTTTGTCCCAGTTTGCCCATTTTTCAAGTAACTCATTTGATATTTTTCCATTGAAGTCGCCTGTGATAAAGAGTGACGGATAACCTTGTCCTTCTACTACCTTTTCGATATCCTCGAGGATTTCTATTGCGAGTGCATCCATTTTTGCTCCGGGGGGGATATAAACATTGAAGATAAGGAGATCTTTTAGGGTTTCTAGTGGGTCGATCCCAGATTTGATCTTGATGCACTGAAAATTCTTTGAATCAGTTGGGATTATTTCTTGGGCCCACTTGTAGTCTTCATTAAGAAGAATTGCTATCCCACCTTTCGCGTGTCCCCGGTCAACCTGCTCTGCGGGGATATCGTATACGTAGTATTCTTCTTGGTCAAAATTTGTTATAGACCAGGTTTCTTGTAAGGCCACAATCCCTGGACAGTCTTTTTTATTACAGCTAATTTTTCTTGTGTTTTTCCGGCAATATTCCAAGAAGAGATAGTCAAACCTGTGTTAAACGGGGCGTTTATTTTCCTTGTCCTGTTTATTGCTATTCAGATTCTCCGAGATCCAGGCCCATGAGTAGTCCCTCGTTGTTATTTCCCTCTTTGGAGTATTTTTACTCCAGTTTCCTCTTTCTCCATTCTTTATGGAAACAAATATGTTTTCCCCGTAGGGATTTGGAGGATTATTCGTGGTGTTGAGCTTTTGATTCGAATGCTGAGTTTTAAGAAATTCTTCTGATAATTCCGACTTTTGGAATTCGCGATTTTGCAATGGCATTAAATCATAGCCGTATTTGTGGAGAGTCTCTCTTTCCTTTAATATTATTCCTGGTATTACTGGAGACCAGAATTCTACAATCGTTGTCGTGGTTTTAGATTTTTCAGGGAACGTTACTAGTTTTATTTCATTTCTAGCTAAGGAATGTAACGGCTGTAGCTTTTGTAGCAAATTAATGATTCGATTAAGCGGAGCGTCGCCTGAAGGGAATAGGTCTGTGATTTCCAGATGGCTTGACGTGATCTTCTCTGCATGTGTGTTCATCTTCCCGATGGTGTAGGTTCTTTGTGGGATAGCCTTTAGTGCGGGCGTCTTTGTTCCATGATCTGCTATTGAGAAACTTGTCACCTTTGGGTTAAGTTGGTTAGAGTTTACCCTTCGTATTTTGACTGGCGATTTCTGCTCTTTTACCTTTGGGTTCTGCGCCATTTCTAATCTTTCCTCTTTTTCTAATGTTCGAGTCGGAGTGGGGGAATGTTCAGGAACCTTGTTTTTCGGGCTTTCTTTTTCTCGATCCTTCTTAGCGCCTTTCTCTTTGTCCTTTTTGTTTGGTCTTTTTATTGTTTACTTTCGTTGTTTGGAGTTTCTGGGCCCGGAGATACATTGGTAGATACTCCAGTAATGTCTATTGCTTTACAATGTGGTATTACTGGGATACTCAGATTTAATTGTGATTTAGCTTTTATTTTAGTGAAAATTGAGAAAAATGCTATGGGCGGTTGATGGGTGACCGGCTTGTTACTCTCCTTGAAATGTTTTCTAAGGGAATAGATCTGATTGAGATCTTGTTTATCCTTTTTTTCCTTAGGTGGATTCCGACCAGTTTGAGTTGCGATTTCTTTCTTCAGTGGAGAGAGATCTTTTGTAGTTTCACCTTTTGGTTTAAGGAGGTTTTCCACATTACGATTTTCACAGACTTCTGCTGTTGATGTTGATTTTAATTGGTGTTTCTTCCTTTTTTTCTCCACTAGGTATTTTAGCATTCCCAATTGAGTATTGAGCATTTGATCAGAGTTTTCCAATATGTTCCTTAGATGAGTAAGAACTGATTCCAAAATTCTTTGCAAGGTGAACAAAGATTTGGATACCGGGGTATATTCATTAGAGAGTCCTGTAATCTTAAGGAGTGAAAAATCTGGTGATTGATTGAGAGATCCATCTAAATCGGTTAATTTTTGTGGAGTACTGTTCTGAATATTCTGTGACTCCTTTTGAGTTCCCTTATAGAAGATCAGGTCCTTGATGTTAATGTCTGGGCAAGTGATGTTGTGGACTTGAGTTTGCTGTGATTGGAGTGATGGAGCAAGGTTTCAAAAATGAGACTTGCTTGTACGAAATCCTCCTCATAGTATTAATTTATTAAACTTGTATTGTAAATACTAACCTTTGCATTCACAAACACAAGAGGGACAGAAGCTTGCCTATGTGTTTTACTAATGAATAACGCTTGTCTGTAATCCAAAATGTCCGCTAAAGCACGGGAACTTCATTGCGCATGTCGCAACCTGATCACATGGTGTGACGTCTTTCTTTGCTTGGTGGAAACTTCTGCTTCTGCGCAGTGTGCACTAAGATGGCCGCTAAATGTTTTCACATGCTTTAGCTTGCTCTCATGTCATTATTAAAATTGTCGTTTTCTTAATGCTACTAATGCAGGATAGTATTATAATTAATTGGGAATAGAGTAGGGAAAGTGGGTATACAGTGAAACTTTTTATTTGTGATTTTAATATTTTCTTCTTGCACTTTTAGTAATTCGTAAACTTGGGCCTGGGTTGATGACTTGAAACTCGAGAGACAGATGGTTCTGCGCATGTGTCTTGTGTGCCTGCCAAGTGAAGTCAACTTGGACGTCTTCCAAGGCCATGACCCATTGGCCGAAGATGCTGTACTTCATGTTTCCGGAGGACAAAATGATACTTTTCCCCTGTAAAATGTATAACATTTGTCGTGAGACGGAGTGGGAAATAAAGTGAATGTATTAATTTGAAGGGGCGGGAACGTAAAGACAATAGGCTTTACAATTTAGGCCAAATCGATATGGTGCGAGAATCCACCCCCTGTCCCTGTCCAATCAGAAGTAGTGGTCCCATATTTTAGCAACATTAAGGGGAGGTACATGGACGTAGAAGGGTATAATAGATATAGAATTAGCTAATTAGTTAGCACAGGAGAGCGGAGATGCTGACAGGAAGAGCTCCAGACCGCTAAGCTGATCGATTGCAGACTGAATCCCTGTCCAGAAGAGGTCCTGAGGAGGGGGCGGCGGAGTCCATTAGAACGGGAGAATCGAGGAGAAGTCGAGTATCAGAGAGGGGAATGGCGCAGGCGTCGTTGTAGAGAGGTCACCGGTCCTGTCCTGATCCTGGAAGAAGTCTTTGCTCTTCATCCTTCCTGGGTCCTATCTTTTCCAACTCCTTGGCCAAGGGGCTTGGTTCTCGCATTTAGGTAATTATACTGCAACCTTTAGTTGCACTGCTGTCTCTATTCTCTTCCTTTCCTTAAACACCGTCAATGATTAGCAAAATCATTTCTATGCTTTTTCTTGGGTATTTCAATCAAGTACCGTGTTTTCTGTATTTTACTCTGCTAAAACTTTAGATAAACATTTTAAAACTTCCTGACTCCGTGGTTATTTCAGGATTATGAACTATATTGAATGTCACTCAATTTAAATTTCCCAATTGGCAAAGGATCCATTGGTAAGTTATTACTCTTCAATCAGAAGGTAATTGGTAGCAGGGACTTTGATAAAAGAGTACATCTGACACCCAGCGTAAGTATTAGTGTAGTGTGAATGTATGGGCCCAAGTGAGTATATGGTGTATGAATGTTGTTGGCTAATATTGCGCTGGATCAGTTTTCTGGTAAGCAGAGGACGGTTATGGTTACTCTTTGTTAATTGGGTAATGAGAATTTTTATTTGTATTTTTATGAACTAACATCCGCTTAAATTTTGAGTTTTTGTTATATGTTGTCCAGAATTCCCCGGGGTAAAAAGAATAGTGGGTGGCAAGTGGAAGCCATACTGCAGTGAGGTTATCTGTCAGGCAGAAATAGTACTGAGAAGTTAAGCAGGACTTCAAGTACTCGTTAGGGACTCTATGCGTGTGAGTAATAGCAAAAGGGTACGCTGATAAAAATTTGATGTTATATCACCTAGTAAGGGTAACATTGGAGAAGTAACAGGTACTTCTGGAGCTTGTGTGAAGAGTAGACGGAAGTGTTTTACTCGTAGTATATGTTTTAGTAAACGGAAAGGTTTTACTAAGTGTGGAAGAAACTATCCTTTTCAAAATTAGTGGAAACTGGCACGATAGCGAATGTTTTATGTTGTTACTGAAATGTAATTAAGATTTATAGAGAAAATAAGTTTGCGTAAATTTTTGTAGAGGGAGGGTCAGTTGCCGGAGAGGGAGCTGACGTCACAAAACGCCGCGCTGTGGTAGGTTGAAACAGCGGGTGTGGAGAGACACTTGTAAAGGAGGGGTCAGTAGTCAGGAGTAGTACTGACATCACAGGTGCCGCGCTGGGATTGGTTAAACCAGCGAGGACAGAAAAGAACAGATTGTAAAGGAGGGGTTGACAGAGAAACGTCATCAAAAGGCCGCGCAAGGATTGGCTCGGAAATAAAAGATAGCAGACATTTGATTGGTCGAAAATATAGAAGCAAAATTCTTAGTGGATAAGGATTGCATGTTAAAACGTGATCCGACTTTAACAGGAACTCGTCCGGATAGGAGATTCCTAGGTTTTGCAGAATATAATTTTGTACACAGAAGATTAGATAGAATGTACGGAGAAAGGAGAAAAATGTCATTCTTACAAAAGATTAAGAATTATTTTAAAAAGGACAAACCAATCAAAACTAGAGAAGGAATTATTATTCCACCAGCTAAAACGCCAGCATCATTTATGATGATGGAGAGAGGTTATCATACTTGTGTATGGATGGAGAATTGGATAGAATACACAAAAAATGATGGAATATTAGCATTTCCCCAGAATGGCACGTTCAATGGGCGAATTCTTCAGAACCTGAGATTGAGGATGAATGATTTAGAACCCAGACCTAGATTAACCCAGTACGAAGCTCTAGAAGAATGGGAAACCGAGGCATTTGAGCGGGATAGATCTAGAAGTAATAAGAGTTATCCAGGATTTTTTCCCAGATATCTACGTGAGTCTAGGGATGGTCAGATGAAACAATGGAGAAGGGCAATGATTACAGAAGGACTGTATCCATTATTCACAGAAGGAGAGAAATCAGGAGGCAAATGTACAGAAAAGACAAAACATTTAATGAGAAATGAGGAGTCTGAAGACGAATTTATGGAGGAAATGTTAAGAAATCCCCCACCATATCAGGAAGGGACAAGTGGATGCACCCCAAGTGCACCACCAAAAACTCCATTAGTGCCACAGGTAATGCATGAATTCACCCCGAATAGAATGCTACATGATAAAGAAAAAGAAGCCCTAGAAAAGACCAGAGCAGAATTAATACAGAAAATAACTCAGATAAAAGTACATCCTGATTAGTTGACCATACCTGTAACAATTGGTCCAGTAGTTCCATTATATGGTACTCAGGGAAATTGTCCTCCACCCATACTTGCACCTACTCCTGTGAGTAATCCCAGACCTGAAGCTCCAGTTATAATTGAGGATCAATTTAGTGACTGTGAATCCACAATATCACTTATGGACTTGCCTATTCGAGGTTCTGTAAATAGTACTCCAAGAAAAGATGTACCTGGAGGTTCAAAAGATGTAAGTTTAGTAACTTCATCGGGAGCAAAAAGTGCTACCATAGTAACACCTGAAGATCTAGAAAGATGGGTGCAAGGGTCAGTTAAACAGTGCACACCTCCGAAAACAATGGACATTCATAAATTAAAAGTTGAATTAGAAGAAATAATAGCAGGAAATGTAGGACTAGAACGCTTAAATACCTATGATGAAGAAGAATTATTGTTCCTATGCAGGAGTATCACCAGAAATGTAAAGTTATTTCATGAAAAATTGTCCAATTTAGCATTACAGATGGGAATAGAAATAGGGAGATCAAAGGTACTACAGAAACCCTATAGAGCAGAATTTTCAGACAAAGATTTAGAAAATATGAATGCCTCTGGAAGAAGATTACAAATAAGAGAATTAATGTTAGTTTTGCAAAAATGGGGAGACCTAGATAAATGGAAAACTAGGTGGGCCAAGAAAAAGGAAGAAGCACGAACAAGTAGAACAGCATCAGAATATGTTATGAAGGAAGCAGGAAAAGCAGATCAAATGTATCCAATGCGAGAAGTTGCGGGAGGAGGATATGTACATGTCCCATGGAGCAGACAGGATATTTTATCATTTACGAATGATTTTCCAAAGCTGGGAAAAGCCAATTGAATGGTACAAGCAGGTTGAAAGGTTTGTGAAGGTGTCAAAGGTATTGTTGAAGGATTTGGATGGTCTGTTTGACATAGTGGTACCTGCCGATTTATGGACAGATTGTAAGATCACAGTGGATTGGCCAAGTGATGAGTATTCCAGAGATCCGAAGACAGGTGCCCCGTCAAATGATGTAATGAAAAAGTATCAGCAGGTGATAACATACCTGAAAGGGAAAATACCACAGAAAGAAACAGATTGGGTGAAAATAGATCGAACCACCCAAGAAGCCAGTGAATCAGTACATTCCTATTATGAGCGGCTATTGCAGGTGTTTAAACAGTATAGTGGATTTGAGGACATTGGAGACAAAAACATGAGTCAGTTTGTGTATCGGTTTGTTTATGGTCTGAAGCCAGAGATTTGCCAGATGATTAAACAACACATGCTGTGTTGGCAGGGAAAGCCCATAGATGAGATTCTGAAGTATGCAAAATATTGTGGAGACGATATTGAGGATAGACACAAGAAATTGCAGGAAAAAGTGATGTGGGCACAGGTGAAAATGGCTGAGAAACAGGGAATTAATTTGGAAAATCCGAGTGAAAATCAAGGAAAAGATTCTGGAACGAGTGGTGATACGGGAAATGGTGGAAAATTTAGAGGACGAATGAGTAGAGAAGAAGCTAAAAGAAATTTCCTTGTCATGGATGCGGAAAATTGGGGCATTGGAAGGACGAATGTAAAAAGATTCGGAATAATAATGGCCCAAATCAAAACTTAAATCCACAGATGCAGAATGACTCACAGCAGGGTGTAAATCCCCAGAGTCAATTACCACCTCCACCTGTTCAGGGTAATGTAAGCAGAGCAAAGCACGGTACAGACATTGGATACCCAGGAGGGAGTGGTAAGAATGATTATATGACATCACAATTTCTTTTGCAGGACAATTACTGTGAATTCAACTCATGACGGTGCCTAGGAGAGGGGAAGAAGGAGTGCGTACTTGGCGCATCCTTACAGGTAGATCAGTCTGGTCCATATGTTGAAGGAAATGTGAAAGGTAATGATATTACTTTCCTTTTAGACACTGGTGCTACCAGGTCTACGGTGAGATCAGCAGACATCCCAGACCTTCCTCTCTCTGGTGAAGATATCCAAGTAGTAGGGGTAGCTAATCAAAGAATTTGAACGCCTCTTACAGAACCAATGGAAGTCAAAATAGGAAACTTCAGAGAAATGCACCAATTTGTAGTGTGCGATTCTAGCCCAGTGAATTTATTAGGTAGGGATTTATTGTGCAAAATGAACTGTACAATTTTCTGCACGCCAGATGGTGTGGCAGTTCAGACACCAGATGAGGACCATGTATATAAAATTATGGTTGCAAAACAAGGTACAGAAATAGACGAAATGTTTTCGTTAATAACAAGAGATGAGTTACCAGAAGAATTAAAAGGTACAGTAAACCCAATAGTATGGGATTTCACCGGAAAAGAAGTAGGACTTATGGCAAAAATAGATCCAGTTCAAATTACGGTAAAAGAAGGTGCAATTTTCCCAAATACCAGACAGTACAAAATGAGTGCAGAAGTAAAGGTAGGAGTCATTGAAGAAATAAAACGAATGGTAGAACAAAACATCCTAAAAGAAGTAATGAGTAGCCCATGTAATTCACCAATCATGGGACTAAAGAAACCTAGTGGAAAATATAGGATTGTTCAGGACCTGCGTAAAATAAACAAGATTGTGGAACCATGTTGTCCCATAGTACCAAATCCTGCAGTAATTCTAAACCAGATCCCTTGGAATGCAGGATGGTTCACAGTAATTGATTTATGTCAAGCATTCTTTTCAATACCATTGCATCCAGACAGCCAGTATCTTTTCTCATTTAAATTTGAGAACAAGTTCTATGTGTGGAAGGAATCGTGTTCCTCAGGGGTACACAGAAAGTCCTTCCATCTTCAACCAGATACTGAAAAAGTGCCTGGAAAAACTAGTGATGCCAGGAAGCTCAGTCTTAGTCCAATATATCGACGACTTATTGGTGGCGTCGACCACCAGAGAAGACTGTGTTGTTGACTCCATAGCATTATTAAATCTTTTGGCTGAGGAAGGGCATAAAGTCTCACCTGAAAAGTTACAGTTTTGCAGGACAGCTGTTAAATATCTGGGACATCAAATTGAGAGGGGAAAAAGAAGAATAACCTCTGAAAGAGTAGAATTAATAAAGAGAATGCAAATGCCTGTAACCCAAAGACAAGTGCGAATGTTCCTAGGAATAGTAGGCTACTGTCGACAATGGATACCAAATTATTCCATGTTAGCTAAGCCCTTAATTAACATGACGAAAAAGAAAGCAAAGGACCCTGTTGAGTGGGAGGATGAAAGTGTAGAAGCTTTTGTAAAATTGAGAAACGCACTTTGTTCAGCACCTGCCTTAGGCATGCCTGATTATAAAAGAGAATTCGCATTATTCTGTCAAGAGAGAGAAAATTGTGCACTTTCTGTCCTAACTCAGAGACATGGACTAGACAGACGTCCTATAGCGTACTTTTCTGCTACATTGGACCCAGTAGCAGCCGCGTTGCCAGGATGCTTAAAAGCAGTGGCAGCAACTTGTTTGAGCATTGAACAAAGCGAGTCAATAGTGATGGGACATCCTGTAAAAGTGTATGTTCCACATGCAGTTGTGATTCTGTTGACAAGAACCCGAACTCAGCATCCTACTCCTAGTCGGCTGACTAAATATGAGAGGATAATAATGGGTGCTGAAAATGTGACCATGGTAAGGTGTACAATAATAAATCCAGCAACTTTATTGCCGGACCCATATCATGAAACAAATAAAGATGACAAAGAAGATGAACATGATTGTGTACAAATTACAGAATTATGTACAAAACCACGCCCAGACATAGAGGAACAGCCTCTTAAAAAGCCAGACAGGGAGCTATTTGTCGATGGTTCATGTCAAAGACATGAAGATGGTAAACTAACTGCTGCCTATGCAGTATGTGAATTAACTGGAATAGTCGAAGCATCCTATTTACCAGGAGTAAAATCTGCACAAGTAGCTGAATTGATTGCTTTGATAAAAGCTTGCAAAATTGGGAGGAATCAGAGAGTAACTATATTTACTGATAGTCAATATGGTTACGGGGTTGTGCATGATTTTGGCCAACTGTGGATGCAGAGGGATTTCATGACTTCTTCAGGATCCCCCATTAAAAATGGACAATTTGTAAGGGAATTGCTAGAAGCAATACAATCACCAAAAGTATTGGCTGTGGTGAAATGTGCCTCACACCAGTCAGGAGATGACTGGGTGGTAGTCGGCAACAGATATGCAGACTTGGTGGCTCAACATTGTGCCAAAACCAGAACGTCAGTCAATAAGAGGGTGGAAAGAATGGGAATCAGCTGCCAACTTATGCTGTATATGCCACCTGAAACTTGGAATGAGGTGAAGAAATTGCAAGATGAGGTTGATGAAAGTGAGAAAAATGTGTGGATTAAAGTAGGTTGTTCACAAAGAGGAGATGATGAAGTGTGGATCAGTGCAGATGGTAGACCAGTCATGCCAGATTGTTTACTCTCACAAATGGCCAGAATGCATCATGGAGACACACACATAGGGAGAGATGCAATGATTAGGCTGTTCAGACAAAATTGGTACAATCCCAAATTCAGGGCTGTTGCAGAGAGTCTTTGCCAGAGATGTCTAACTTGCCAAATGCATAATCCAGGAAGGAAAACGATAATTGGGTTTGGAAAGATTGGAAAGGCAGAGGGCCCATTTATAAGACTCCAGTTCGACTTCATACAGTTACCACCATGCACAGGACTAAAATATGTACTAGTCATAGTATGTCTGTTTTCAAAGTGGGTGGAGGCTTACCCTACTAGGAGAAATGACAGTATTACAGTTGCAAAACTGTTGTTACGAGAGCTCATACCTAGGTTTGGTTTCCCAGTATCTTTGGAATCAGATAGAGGAAAACACTTTAATAGCGAAGTGATCCAGATAATCTGTGAAGCATTTCAAATCAAACAGAAATTGCACTGTGCATATCGCCCAGAGGCTTCTGGAGTGGTGGAACAATTGAATGGCACTATAAAGTCAAGATTGGGAAAAATATGTGCATCAACATCATTAGAGTGGCCAGACGCATTGCCACTTGTCTTGATGGGAATCAGAAGCATACCTGACAGAACGACAGGATTAAGCCCCCATGAAATAATGATGGGAAGAGCAATGAGACAAACACATGTTCCCACAAACAAATTAGTAAATATATCTGATGATATGGTTCTGGATTATTGCAAAGGATTGGCTGACCTAGTGCGTTCTGTCTCTCGTCAGGTTGGAGAAGACGCAGTTTCCAGGCAGCCTGAACTAGAACATGATCTGAATCCTGGTGATTGGGTGGTAGTGAAGAATCACACCAGAGAAACGTGTCTATCACCCAGGTGGAGCAGACCTTGTCAAGTTATATTGACCACCAATACAGCAGTGAAGTGTGCAAGATTTCCTAATTGGATTCACGTAAGCCACACAAAGAGAGTACCAGACCCTGAAGAGGAGAATTCACAGACAACACCAATCACTGAAGAAGCTGAAGGTTGCCCAGCAGAGGAATCTCAGGATCAAGGTTCGAGAGAAGCTGACGGAGAACAACCGAGCACAAGTCAGGATTGGATACCAGTGGTAGAAGTTCCTGAAGTATACCACAGAACAAGAAGTCAAGCGAAATTGGAAGAAATTAAAGAAGATCAGATAGGTGAAGAAGAAGCAGTTCAGGATCAAGAAGAAAAGACAGTAAAAGATCCTGAACAAAATAAGATAGGGAAAGAAAATTGGACACAAAACAGTGAAGATTTAATAGACTTTACACAGGAACAGACAGGTTTAGAAGAATCCGGTCAGGCTGCAGAAGTTCACAATGCAATAAGCCCTGATCAGAAGAAGTTAGATCAAGAAGAATTCACTAAAGAAAAAGGGGTTAATACAAATGAACATAAAGAAATAAAAAAGGAACAAAGCCAACATCTTGAAAGTCATTGTGGAGCTATTGAAGAGAAACCAATCAGACCTGAAAAAGAACAAACAAAAGAAGCAGTAAGCAAAGAAAACAAAACAGTATTGAGCAATGAAAATAACAAGATCTCTGAAGACGTAAACAGAGAAACAGTGCCAACAAAGAAAACAAGAAAAGGAGATCATTGGCCAAGTGTCATTAAAAGAGTAAAATACCACATAACAACCAGAAGTGAAGATCCAGAACAAGTACCTGAAGTGACAAGTCAAACAGAACAAGAGAAAAAGTCAGGAAAAAGAAAAAGTAAAAGACTGAGACTTGTGAATAACAAATTCAAGGGTCCTGACTGGACTTATATTATTCTTGAAGATTTTGAAAGCTCAGAGTCAAGTGACAGTGGTGGTGAAGGAACAAGTGCAGAACTAACATACGAAGAAGAAACAAGACCACCCTGACTAAACAAAAGAATCCGCTAAAGAAAAGAAGAAGAGATAAGAGCAATCTTCCTTGTCGAAAAATGCCTGACGATAGAGTTACTGGGAGACCAAAACGAAATTGTTGTAGGAGATGCTGTGCAATCTGCATATGTAGTCTAGTATTGGTGCTTATAGTATGGTTAGTCCTGATTGTAGCAATTCCTTACCTTATGATAATAGATAAGAAGATTAATAATGAAACTAAAGGGAGGACAGCAAACATGAAGGGCAATATAGTAGAACTAATGGCAGAAGATGAGGCAGAAATTCATCATGAAGTAGCTGACAACGACACTAGTTTAAATGTTTTCACAAAGTTATTGTTTCAGTATATAGACACAATGGAAGTTAGTAATTGTTATGTCTGTATGAAGTTACCTGAATCAGTAGCGGAAGGATTAACATACCATCATTTACCACTGACATACGGAATCTCATGTAGTGTATTAACAAGTTTATTTTATAAAACAGGTAGGCTACAGTATTATTATTCAAACTTAGATGTGATATTTTCAGAGGTTCCGATTCGCAAGAGTATGAACCCAGTGCTTAGTAGTCAAGACGCACAGTTTATGGGAGAGTTTTTCTTAACAATGAAATCGATAGACATAACACATGCACATAGACACAATCTAACATGTTCTTTACTTGAAGAAGAAAAGATATTTTTGAATTTAGTAGAAGATAGAAGACATGATTTTCAAAAGAAAGCTTCAGAGCATATGGCTCAGTTGCCACCTTGGGCGGAGAAAGAAGGGAGTTATACACCTGGTAAAGCTCAAGATGCAATGGCTCTGGATTTCGAGAAGAAAGGGAAAATTTGTCTTCATAGGTTAAAGACTGATTATAACAATGTTTTCATCGGTACCAGTGAATGTGAACACAATTTTTTAATTCTTGGAGGTTGGGGACTCAAAGGAGGAACAGATTCAGTTTTTCCTGGAATCTATTATGTATGTGGGAATAAGGCTTACTTTAGGCTTCCTGCAAGGTGGTATGGAAGTTGTTATTTTGGAATAGTTTTTCCAAAGATATACCACGTAAAAAGAAACACTGGAAGCAATGAAAACAGTAATGAATTAATACGTAGTAAAAGAGCTAGTTTTTCAGAAATTGTAGGTGATATATTTGGTGCATTGATACCTTCAGTGGGAATAATTCTGAACTCAAGGAAAATATGTAAATTGTCTACAGTGGTTGATCGTTTATCAACGGATACTGCTGGAGGTTTTCTAATGATTAATACGGAGATGGTTGCGATTAGATCTATGGTGATGCAAAATCGACTTGCTCTTGACATTCTATTGGCAAAAGAGGGAGGAGTCTGTAAATTATTGAAGACGAAACATTGTTGCACTTATATTCCTGATAAGAGTGCAGAAATTGGAACGTATATTCAGAACATAACTAAACTTGAGAAAGAACTTAAACCACTGGAAGTTGATAGTGTATGGGAAAGATTGACAAATAGTATTGCGTCAATTGGAACCTGGTTTGCTAATGTAGGGAAAGGAATTATAGGTCAAATATTAGTCCCCCTAGCAGGGATAGCAATAATAATATTGGCAATAACAATATGGTGCAAATGCTGTAGAAAGAATGGAACATATAAAGTGACAGAAAAAGGAAAGAAGAGAAAACTAGATGAAATAGAACTTGAAGAATGGAGAAGTGATTTATACAAAAAGTTGAAAGGGGATGTGAAAAACAGAAAATGTAAAAATGAGAATGAAACTAATTGCTAGAAGTTGGCATCTGATTGAGGGTAGTGTTTTTGATGGCTCAGAAACGCCATCAGAGAGGGGATTGATGGAGCAAGGTTTCAAAAATGAGACTTGCTTGTACGCAATCCTCCTCATAGTATTAATTTATTAAACTTGTATTGTAAATACTAACCTTTGCATTCACAAACACAAGAGGGACAGAAGCTTGCCTATGTGTTTTACTAATGAATAACGCTTGTCTGTAATCCAAAATGTCCGCTAAAGCGCGGGAACTTCATTGCGCATGTCGCAACCTGATCACATGGTGTGACGTCTTTCTTTGCTTGGTGGGAAACTTCTGCTTCTGCGCAGTGTGCACTAAGATGGCCGCTAAATGTTTTCACATGCTTTAGCTTGCTCTCATGTCATTATTAAAATTGTCGTTTTCTTAATGCTACTAATGCAGGATAGTATTATAATTAATTGGGAATAGAGTAGGGAAAGTGGGTATACAGTGAAACTTTTTATTTGTGATTTTAATATTTTCTTCTTGCACTTTTAGTAATTCGTAAACTTGGGCCTGGGTTGATGACTTGAAACTCGAGAGACAGATGGTTCTGCGCATGTGTCTTGTGTGCCTGCCAAGTGAAGTCAACTTGGACGTCTTCCAAGGCCATGACCCATTGGCCGAAGATGCTGTACTTCATGTTTCCGGAGGACAAAATGATACTTTTCCCCTGTAAAATGTATAACATTTGTCGTGAGACGGGTGGGAAATAAAGTGAATGTATTAATTTGAAGGGGCGGGAACGTAAAGACAATAGGCTTTACAATTTAGGCCAAATCAATATGGTGCGAGAATTCACCCCCTGTCCCTGTCCAATCAGAAGTAGTGGTCCCATATTTTAGCAACATTAAGGGGAGGTACATGGGCGTAGAAGGGTATAATAGATATAGAATTAGCTAATTAGTTAGCACAGGAGAGCGGAGATGCTGACAGGAAGAGCTCCAGACCGCTAAGCTGATCGATTGCAGACTGAATCCCTGTCCAGAAGAGGTCCTGAGGAGGGGGCGGCGGAGTCCATTAGAACGGAAGAATCGAGGAGAAGTCGAGTATCAGACAGGGAACAGCGCAGGCGTCGTTGTAGAGAGGTCACCGGTCCTGTCCTGATCCTGGAAGAAGTCTTTGCTCTTCATCCTTCCTGGGTCCTATCTTTTCCAACTCCTTGGCCAAGGGGCTTGGTTCTCGCATTTAGGTAATTATACTGCAACCTTTAGTTGCGCTGCTGTCTCTATTCTCTTCCTTTCCTTAAACACCGTCAATGATTAGCAAAATCATTTCTATGCTTTTTCTTGGGTATTTCAATCAAGTACCGTGTTTTCTGTATTTTACTCTGCTAAAACTTTAGATAAACATTTTAAAACTTCCTGACTCAGTGGCTATTTCAGGATTATGAACTATATTGAATGTCACTCATTTTAAATTTCCCAATTGGCAAAGGATCCATTGGTAAGTTATTACTCTTCAATCAGAAGGTAATTGGTAGCAGGGACTTTGATAAAAGAGTACATCTGACACCCAGCGTAAGTATTAGTGTAGTGTGAATGTATGGGCCCAAGTGAGTATATGGTGTATGAATGTTGTTGTCTAATATTGCGCTGGATCAGGAGTGATTCCGGTATTGTTAATTCCGATATTGTGAGATTAGTGGTTGGCTCGTCCAGGATTCTTGGGGTACTTTTTTTGGGTGCCTCTGATGTTTTTTGATTTTGAGTTTGATCGTTGGTTTGTGCTCCTTTTTTTTCTACTTCGTTATTCCCCTTATTTTGATGGTCTTTTTGTTGATCTTTTTGTGTTTGCCCCTGTTCGTCTGTACCTGGTTTTGTGAAGTATTTTGCAATTCCGGGGATCAATGAAGACTTTCCTGATCGTAACGACTTCCCGGCGCTCTTTCTAGTTGCCTGTTCCGTTCCCATTCTTTTCATAAAGATAGTTCTTGATCTTAATTTTTTGTAAGCCATTTGATAGTGCGGGAGATGACTTTATGTGCTTTAATCAGTAACGAAGGTTTCTTGCACCACCAGTCAGGCACCAATCAGGCTATGGCGGATACTGGAAAAATGATGAGAAGACTGCTGCTAGTGGGTGGAATCGGACGGGTGGCAGTAGTCTGGATGTAGCGCTTGCAGCGCTCATCGAGAATTGGACACTGGGTAAGTCGGACTATTCCTCGAACTAAATTTTACTGAGGTATGGCTTGGCGGTTTTTTTGCAGACAACAGTCTGCCGTGCTGGTTATGCTGGGGGAATGCTTCCTGATGGTGCCTAGCCAGCTGCACACTTGGGCCTTCTGTTCCCCTGCTTTATTGGTCCTGCGGGGTCGTGGCGCCGTGTGGTGGTGCGCTCCTTGCTGGGCCGGCGAGATCCGATGTTAGAAAAATACCCTTAGCCAAGTAGGCCGGCACGGCCAGAGAGGTAAAGCTTCAATGCGCCAGTGCGCCGATGCGCCGCTCATGCAACACCGAGCGCCGAGTTTCCACTCTCCAACGCACAGCTTCTCTTGCTATCTCGCAGTCTCGCAATCTCACGGGCTCAGGCAGGAGGTTGTATTACAGACTGCCACCGCAAGGTTCTAGAGGCGCAGGAAGGCGCAGGAAGGGAGCCATGCTTGTCTCAAAATAGTCAGCGCGCTCGTCTCCAATGGTCGTGAGTCACTACAGCCAGACACTACAGGCTCCCTTTATCTCCTGCAGACCCCCAACAAGTCTTTTCTCTGAGGGTGGATTGGATTGCAATTATAGTTTTTGGTAATAACAAAGTTTGATAAAATCTTGTCGAAGTAATGGCGAAGTATGGCAGGGTTAGACAGGATCCTGAGTTCTGGCAGGTTCTTAATTGCTTAGCAGCTTGGAGGCTTGGTGGCTTAAACAAGCTTAAAACCGGGCAAAAACCATGGCTGAGCCGCAGGGGGGTCGGTGGGGCGGCAAGCTCTGCAGGACCTCCTACAGGGCCTCCTCGAATTCTTCTAAGCCCTGTGCCCGCCCGAGCCCGAGCCGGTCAACCCCCGAGCCGGTCTACCTCTCCACACCCACTTCACCTCTCAGCTTCTGCCCAGCCGTTTCTGTCCAGCCGATCTCCTTCGATGCCACCTCGCTGCCACTCTGCAGATCTATGCAGCTCCGCTTTGCCGTCGAACTGTACTCTTCGCTTGCTTCACGTTTGCCTTGCGTTTAGCCTTGAATGTTTTCCTAGCCTTCAGCCCACGCCGCCCTCCGCACTCCGCCCTCCGGCACCGGCACTGCCTCAACCGGGAGTCTGCACTCTCGGCAAGCCGGCAACCGGTAAACTGGCAACGGTAGGGCCACAGTCTCAGCCCTCAGTTTCGGCGGGCTGTTTCGGGCAATTTCGGGCAATTTTCGGCAATTTCGGCTGTTCTCAGCGGCGGCAGCGGGCTGCAGCGGTACGCGGCACAACACGAACGCCAACAGGCTCCACCTCTCTCCGAACAGGCTCCACCTCTCTCGAATCTGACTGTCCCACCCCTTTAGTTTTTAAACTAATAGAATGGTCAATGAAAAACTAATACATCATACCATTACCATCTACTATGCAATAATCTAGCCTGTATTTGACTCTCAGCTATCTCTCTCACCACTTTACCTAGTTCTTTGGGTTCTAGGCCCTGTCCACTTTGCATTGGCATATTGGTCTCCTCTTAGGCCTACCAGACACCTTCTTCACACTGATCTTTTAGTCCTTTCTCAAACTTACCGGTATCAGGCCAGCACTGCCATATCTCAGTGATTCCAGGTTATATTATGTCTGACCCGGACCCTCTAGACAAATTAAGAAGTAGAATGTTCACTTGACTGGTTACCCCACCCCCTTTTTCGTAAAACTAGAAGCAACTGTATGCGTCTATCTCCAACTTTTGGTCATCTCTCATCAATCCCCAGCAAGTCTTACTTGATATGATTTATTGCTTCCGGACCTGCCTCTTTAGCAGATTACTTTTCTCCTAAATGTATCTGTTAGCCCTGGGCATCTGTGTCCTAGCTTTAGCAACACCAGAAAGAGCTGGGGCTACCTCATAACCCCCCCTCCCCCCATCTACAGTACTTTTTTACTCTTACTCCCAAATCACCTTTTTATTAAGTGACCTCAAAACACAGTTTCTTCTATAGAATGGGCAAGGCCCCTGAATAACGTAAAATATGACATCAACCTCGTCCTCCATTTTCTTGCCCCCCTACTCCTAGCTGAATGTAACTCCCAAGTCTGTCAGAACTCCATCTCACCAAACCCATGAACTCCATTCTGTCCATCCTTATTGTTTGCCTTTTGGTCTCTGCCTCTGTTCTAAAGAGGTGTGCATTAGAGGACATGTAGCCCTGCCACTTCCGTGTTCAATGACTTGCACACTACACCTAAAACCTACCCATTTATCAGTCCCCTGCTTTCCTTGTTTCAGTTTCCCTGCACCTGGCCTTTACTTCTGCACTGAGATCTCCCTCTCTTGCTTTTCCACAGACTCTAAAGAGGACATTCCTCTGTGAGTTTCTGTTCAAGTAGATAGATGGAATCAGTCATGGCTTTGGTACTTAATGAGTTGCTTCATTAATATTGTTCTAGACAATGTGGCTTAGCGAGGCTGATCCTACTAGCTCTTGAATTTGACACAATCTTCCACTGTATCATCAATGAAAGGTTTGCTGATGTGGATGGATCTAGAACCACATCAATCTGATTTAGATTTTTTTTTCCGGACATTTTTAGTTTTTACCTCTGTTTCATTGTGGTTGCCAGGTCATCTGCTGTGGCGCCTCACAAGATCTTTCTCTTCCGCCCCTATGGGTTTCTTTGTTTATTTAAGCTCTTTGTCTTATTAGATTTTTTATTTATTTATTTAATACTTGTGCTCAATCATGTCGGAGGATGGTGATGAAGTAAAAATTTTGCCCCGCCCTGGAAAAATTTCTGCAGACGCCCATGGCTGGTGCTAGTAAGATGTTTTTGTGTCGTGGTAGGCTGGAGGAGATTTTGAAAGCTGCAGATTGGTCTAATGTAGGTGTTTTTGCTAAGCACTATTTTAGACCAATTAAACATGTGTCTAATGTGATTTTAAAAGGCTTTCAACATGCATAATGGTAGCCTCCAGTCTTGAAATCAAATGGCGATTCTCCAAGCAGAGTGATATGAGAATAAAGATTTCATTAAAGACACGGAGGCTAACATTATCCCTCCCTCCTCGCCCTTGAATTTTGTTGGATTTTATTAAGAAGAATTTATTTTTGAAGGGTAAAGTATTTTAATGAGGTGATTGGTCTATGTTTGGATGTACATTTGATGCGTTGGTTGATGTTGTGTATCTTTTATAATCTCAACAGATGTGAGGAAAGATTTGGAGAATATGGCGGATAGAAGAAGAGGATGTTCGCAATTTAAAAGAGGAGGAATGTTCAGGAGCAGCGTTATTTATGGACTGCTGTGTTCTAATTCTAGTGTTTGTGATGTTTTGTAGTTCTTTAAAGGTGCTGCGGAGAGTGGCAATTAAAGGATAATATGCATAATGTTAGGCTCTGTGTCTTTAATGAAATCTTGATTCTCATATCACTCTGCTTGGAGAATCGCCATTCCCCATCACTCCTTTCAAGTGTTTGCCACTGGGGCTCAGACAGAGGTTCCTTGTGAGAACACCTGTGGAAGATTCACAAGTTCCGTTCCCATGCAGAACGACTATCTATCTGAATTCCGTGGTCCAGGCGGTTGTTTTCTTTGATACCTTACTCAGATGACCATGACCACCCCTTCCCTCCTTTGGGAAAGAGCGACAGTAAAATCACGACAAACATGTTATTTCCAGTGACAGTACGACTCTGGCTGGCTCAGCTCCAGAATAACGGTTCTGCTAGCCTGGGGAAGGCGGGGTTGGGCAGCACCTGGCAACAGCCAGCAGCATCCGCTGCCTGCGCGCCCGCTTGCGCTTGCGCAGTGTGACCAGACACTGAAGCGCTGGCGGCTGCGGAGGCGGGGTGAACGCCTGACCCAGGCTGACGGAAGATGGCGGACACGAGCACATCCCTGAAGGGGCTGCGGGAGCAGATGGGTAAGAGAGCCTCTTTGAGTGCACACAGTCCCGCTGAAACGGGTGTTAGGGGTGGCGGCTCAGCGGGCGGTGAAGGCCCTGCTTTGAGGCAATAGGGGAGGGGCGGGAGAGCTGTCAAGGAGGTAGCTGAGGGAGTAACAGGAAGCGGCAGAGCCCGGGAAAAGTGACCGGCTCCGTGGTTTTGGGAGGGGTGTGTGCGGACGGAAACTGTCACAACTCTTTGATGCAGTTCTTCTCTCGTAGTGTGGGATTGCGAGTGGGTTGTCTTCTTTCTCTCCTTGCCCATTTTGCAATAGGGACGGTTTATACAGCGCCAGCATCCCAGGCTCCCTTTACTCCTTGGGATCTGACAGCAGAGACCCCCTTTTCCGGGTCCGTCCCCTCCTTGTTTCTGCTTGACTCTGCCTGCTCGACGCGGGCCCCGTGATTCTCTCTGGCCTCTCTCTACAGGATGCTGTACGTGGCTGGCCGGGTGAGGTTTCGCAGACTTTCACAGTAACCCCATCTGCCCGACCGCGCGGCTGGGATCCGGGTTCTCGTTCTGCAGCATGCTAGTCCGTAGCTCCCGTTCATGGCTTGGGGTTTCTGCTCTTATATAGGTCATGCGGCGACAGTGTGCCTATTAATCCCCGAATGGGGAGGGTGCCGACCCCGCAGGAGAGCTCTGCGACCATCCCTTATCTCTCGGCCCTCCTCAAAATCACGCCGGTGCCGGGCGGAGAGATGCTGAGAGTGGGAAGTTGCAGCGTGACTGAGCTCTCGTAGCCCTCCCCGCCGGAGCTGCTCGGCACCAACTGTTGCGTCCTACCAGAACTGCTAGAACTGCCTGTCCCCTTATATCCCTGGTTTGGATTGCAGGATACAGTTGAAGGACTGCAAGAAGGCACTGCGCCGATCCCTAGCTGTTTTCCGCACACCACTCACTGCCCCTGTCATGCTCTGTCCTGTCTGTGATGCACTTTTCAGAATTGTGCTAGTCCTACGAAGCGATGAATCTCGATACGGAAAAAATAGTGTATAATGTTTTTTCATATTTCATCCAGAAAGCCTTCATTGCTAGTCAGGAAATCGTCAGTGTGTGATCAGGAAACTGTAGGAGAGGCATTCGCTGGTAACATTTCCAGAACAGAGCGCTCATATCCCCAACGTATCCAAATACTTGAGAGCCTGATGTGCTTTGCTTGATTAACTGTTATGCGTTAGACAGTGCTTGAAAAATATTGGTAATGAAGAGGAGTGTGCATAACATTTTGCTTCGCAGCACATTGTATTCTTTGCCAGTGAAAGTATACAAACAAAAAAGGTCTTAAAAACCTTTTAAATAAAGAGCTAAGTTTGCGTTGAGGAGATCAAATCCGTGTCTGTAATGTTTATTTAATGCATATATTAAATCCGAAATCCTTGTTCATTTAGTAACTCTTAAAGCATTTGTCTAATTTTTTCAATTATCTGCAATATTGTATATCCATAAGATGCCTTATAAATACCATATCCTACAATTTAATTCTACCAGTTTCTCTTGTCCCTGACGCAACAAACGTATCCAACTAATTTTCTGCGCGGTTTAAAAAGTGACACTCCAGGTGACCCCTATCTGAAATCTGAAAGCGATTGAGGTGTACAATTTGATGAGTGGGTGCAATAAAAAGCCTTGATGTATGCTCTTTTCTGGTAGGACAGATACAGAGAGGGTATTGACCCTGATTCAGAGTTTGTCGGAATCCAGGCCTGTCTTTGTTTTAATCACACCAGATAAATAACGATTTCAGGGTGTTATTTATCAGGCGTAGGAAATTGCACCTATTCTGAGTGACTTGGTTATAGCATACGGATTTTGGTGCTTTCGGCACCAAAATCCTCATTGTACGATAAATGCCATATACTTTCCCCAGTTCAATTCTGGCAGGTTTGACACGCCGAAATTTAATGAAGGGTGAGATATTCAATGCACCCAGTAATTACCGGATGCAGTAAATACCATCCAAATTGTAATTGCGACCCCTGAGCAAGCTAGAGGTGGGCGACCGTATAAATGAACAGGGAGATCCAAGGGTCTAGTTGGATCTTAGAGCCTGTGCACGAGCTAAGCCCTGAACATGCTTGCTTTGTAAATCCTATACAAAAATCATGTGAAATATGACCGTGCCTCTTCAAAATTCAAAAAAGTGTTTTGACGTGGAAGCTTTGACATTAACATGTCACATTATAGTGTTTAAACTTAAACTGTTCCACTGCACTGAGAAATACTTATTAAAAGTAATAGTTTTAAAACACGTACCATTAGTGAACTAAGAGGCAGGTGAGTTGTCATGTAAATTCTGTACATGGCCCAGATTATTATAGAGCAACATTAGTCTATTAAATAAAGCAGCATAGGTTTTGTACAACTGATATTCTGAACTCACATATTTGAAAGTGCTTTATTAAGCGATAATGATGAAAAAGGAGTTTGCTGATATAAAATATTTAGCATGGTTTTTTGATTTCACTTTGTACAAATCTGCCACTAAAGGGTGTTGATTTGTATTTCATTTTTATTTAAATGCTTTGTTGTTACCACTTTGTGTATTTTTCTTCAATTTTTATATAGCGGAGCCTTGACCCGAAAGTATTGCAGCGCTTTACGTGAGCAGCAGTTATATTACACCAGATCACATTCATTTCTTAAAGGCACAGGGAGATTAATTGATTTGCCCAGATTCACAGTGCGCTGAGCTGATGCCGAGGCTCAAACCTGTTTTCCCCAGATCCAAAGTAGACCGTTCTGGCTGTGATGCTGCATTCTGGTTAGAGGTAGGGTGACAGGCAGAAGCCACTTGAAAGCTTGGCTCGTTATGGGCTCAAGGTTCCAAAAGGACATTGAGCTGAGCCAAAGTCAGACTTCAGGCTCGAGCCTGGCTCGAGATTTCAGTGGCTCGCCCACCTTTGGAGCAAACAAGGGTTTATGCTCTCCATGGTTTTGGCCCTTCTATCTATCAGAAGTCCCTTTGGTGGCATGTCCCTCGACGTGACCTAAGATCATCCTGCGCCTGGTTGGTGGTTATCCCCAAGGTAAAGAAGGCAAATTGGAGGGGAGGGAGGCCGAAGTATTTTCCATTTGGCTTGTAAGCTATGGAATTCCATGCCTTTCTCAAACAAGCAGGCTGGATTTTTGAAAATCCTTGAAGACCTGGCTCTTTGTTTCCAGTGTCTAAAGTATGTCTCTCTCTCCCGGTCAGTGATAGCATTCATTAGCTCTAAGACGCCTTGGCATTCACTCGCTTTAGAAAAATATTACTTACTTACACAGGGGTCTTAAAACAGCGACCCACTTGTAATCAGGGCCAAGCGCCTTGGGGTCAGATAGAGGGAGGTGATGAGTTGAATAAAGGTGCCTCCTAGGAGATTTGGGGAAAGGAATCCCAACCCCCTGGTGTGCTAAGAGTCTCTGTGAACATCAACTGTGGCCACTAACTACAGTGAGAGAGAGAGAGGACAGGGCAGTTGGACGGACCTCCAAGCAAGGGTTCTGTAAGAGAGAAGAAAACACCTGGCCGTCGAACCTGATAGCTTATATACCCATCAACAACACTGCAGAGTAAGACAATTGGTACAACTCATGGGGTGAACACCCTGCCTTGTAGCCGAAAAACTTAGTTACCAATTGTCCAATTCATAAAGTTTCACTTTGATTTAGTATTGTAGTACTATTGGTTTACTGATGAATTCCACAAGTAAGCCAGAAGTACTACAAGAGTAAATCATACCTACTCATAGCAACACTTTTGTGAATACCTTCCATAGATCTCATAGAATGTAAACACACACATTGGACTTGCATGAAAGGAGAATTCTCCAGAAATTTGCCGCAGCACCTGCATCGCCTTACATGACCATCTCCCTTCCAGGCTCACTCAATGCAATTTTTTTGCATTCTCTGCTGGCCTTGAGTCCACACCATGTATGTGCAGAGTATACTGGCAAGGAATACATTTTTGCTAAATATGTTGCAATAACTAAGCGACTTACTGTTTTTGGGGTGTTTGGATTGGACAGCTCCTGGTATATTTTGACGATTTGGTTTATGGCCTTACTGATTGCATTTGTCAAATTATCCGTTCTTCTCTCTTGTTGGCTTTCTAGTAGCCTTTTGTTTGGCCCGATAACGAATTAGGGTGTTTGGATTGGACAGCTCCTGGTATATTTTGACGATTTGGTTTATGGCTTTACTGATTGCATTTGTCAAATTATCCGTTCTTCTCTCGTTGGCTTTATAGTAGCCTTTTGTTTGGCCCGATAACGAATTAGGTGTACTTAGGTGCAGATATGCCAGGTGACATGATTTAACAATTCTGGGCGGTAGACCCGCACCCAACTATGCCTATTATGAGCTAATCCTCATGGAATTGAAACTAACTGTGCTGGGCCATTTTTCCCATGCGGAATTCAGCATGGAATTGGCTGGGGTGAGGCGGAAGAGGAGGATTTGGGCTGTCAAAGGGAGCATTACATTCTCCACCCTCCTTTACTTAGAAAGTCATAAGAAGTGGACTGGTCAGGTACGCTCAGTCAGTCCTGAAGGAAAGACGAGCTAAACAAGCATTGGCATAGCCAATAGGTCTCGCCTTTGGGACCTTGTAAGTATTTAGCCATGCAGCACATTATCCTGGGTGCTACAACATCTACTAATACTTCATGTGCCACTGGTGAATGGGGGAGCAGAGCCACCAATCAAGCCAGGCAGGGCTTTTACAGGCCACAAGAGAGTGAAGAAGCTGCGAGGGTCAGGTACTACACTATAGAAAGGCGTGTATAGGGACAGAGAGAGTGAGACACGAACAGTGAGACAGGGACAGGCATAGATAGATAGATACGGAAGCATAAACAGGGATAGACGGAGACAGAGCGAGATAAGGGCAGTGAGACAGGCTATACAGATAAGTGTACCTGCAATGTAAAGTTTTTATGTAGTGCTTTCTAGAAACCATTATGGGTGGCTGGGTGCTTTACAATAGGAGATAAGCAATGAAGAAAACGACGTATGATAGTAAAGCTGAACAAACAGGGTGAAGATAGAGGAATGAAACGGGGAAGGGGCACCACCACCACCCAGTAAGGGCTGCTAAAATGGATAAATACAGTTGGAAATGTAAAAAAAGAAATACCGTAGAACCGTAAGCCCTAAGTATAATTCAGCGTTATATGGGGCGGAGCGATGGGCAGCAGCCAAGACTGTAGAGGACTCATTGGGGAATCTACCTCTGCCCTAGCTCCTGGTCACAGTTGTTGATGTTCAAACATGCAGATGTACTGATTTGCATAAAACAGGACCATATTACAATGCGCACTGTCCCATGATGTATTGTGCTGGAAGCGATCTTTTGCAGTTTATGTGGTTTAATTTACTGCCCTGAACTACAGCCTACCCGAATCCCATGGTTTTTACCTTGTGGCCCACTGCCCCTAAATGCCAGGCATAACCTGCAGTTTGGGGGGTACTCTTGCAATATTCTTGCATATAATAGTAAGTTTCATTAACCACGCCCCCTACAGCTTGAACCTTGTCCATTCTACCAATCCTTATAAGCTTGGCGCTCGCCGATAACTGTCAACAAAAAAACTATGTTGGGCTGAATTCAACAAACAGCCCCAGTACCCCAGAAGTCTTGCCATCTGTGTTAAATTGAGCGCTGCATTTGCCCAGTCATGTGAATAAACCACTCGCGAGCTGGCGAGGCCTGACTGTGAGAAAGGTAAACAGGAACCAGTCTGAAGTCAATAACGGAAGGAGCACCACGAAGTGCCTTGAAGCCCTGGGCCGGACTCGGAGGTGTGCGCCAGAGGTGAGGGTGACCCACGAGGATTCACCCCAGGCTATTACTCGGCGCCTGGACAGAGGGAGGACAAAGAGGGGTCCGCACACACCCCGATCCAGCCGCTGGAATAAACAGCCTGAGAACGAACGCGGCAAGTACATTTATATGCTAAACAGATCGGCAGAATAATGGAAAGCGGAGATGTTGTTACACTCCAAGCAACACTGTTCATATCTCTCACATGATGGGGAAAATAGGGTATTTAGAGAGCCGAGCTGCAAAGTAGCGCACTAAAGTCGGTGTAAATTAGCCAGTCACTCTCCAGTAACTCAAGGCTGTCCGTGGGCAGGCAACTCACTCAGGCAGTCACGCATTAGTGAAAATCTTTCGTGTTCTGAAACTAACTGCATAATGCGGACGCTGCGCATCCCCAAACAGCTTAAATAAATAAACGAGGCATCCCCGGTAAATGGAGCAGGAAGACGGCAATATTTGACGACCTGGGGTTCTCGAGGGAGGGAGGAGAGAGTGGGAGGGAGAGAGGGAAGAGTGAAGGGGCGGGTAAGGAGCCAGTGAAGGGAGACAGATTGGAGCGATAAGAAACTGCTAATTAAAACAAGGAATGCAGCTGCCACAATGCGCGCACGCTGCTCGCCTCCCGACACCAAAACGCTATGGGAGTGAACATTTAGAAAAAAGGTGGGACATGCACCCGCCTTTGGCCAATTGCGTGCTTTCATTTTTGAAAGCCACACGCAAGGCCAATAGAATGTGTGGAAGTTAAAAAACCACACGGAGAAAGTCTGGAGTGATTCCAAGAGGCCTCCCCATAGAGCAGCCCATGCGCGCTGCGCTAGGCTCGACCTAAAAACTATTGTATGTCTTGGTATCAACTGAGAGCACGCCACACTGTCAATGCAAAATCAGCCACACCTTTTGTAGTTTACTGAAGAACCAGTGGTGTCCTAGTGGTACACATCTCTCCATCATCATTGCAGTTACAAAGACGGCAAAATGTGTACTCCTGGCTCAAGCTAAGTTTGCACCATGGTTTTAATTAGTTCAGCAGCCAAAACTGGGAGTCTTCCTGTCTTTGTTGTAAGGTTCACTGTCCGTGGTAGCAGCCAGCCCTCATTGTGCATACTCCCTAATATGGCACATGCTGGAGGATGTGCTATTAAGGGGGGGTATGCCCTTTATCCTATATTCTGCTTAGGTCTGAAGGTGACCTGGCTCTAGGAATTTGGGAACAAACAAACTCCTGCATATGATAAAATTCCTTTCATCATCCCTTTTCAAACAAGCATTTGCAATGCAATAGGTCTCACATTTGCGAGAGTTTAAACTTTTGTCATTTGTAAATGGCAGTGCCTTTTATTCTGTTTAGAAAACTAACATAAATAAAAGGCGTTGTCATTTACAATGCTAATAGCGTAAACTCTGGACCTCGCCATCGGAGGGGTGGTGGGGGCGGGCAAGTGGGAGAGGGTGAGATGATTTTGGGCACGGCATGGGAGATAAAGGAGTACGGAAATATGGTGAACCCTCGTCCTTACAGGCCTGGTCCTACTCTGTATTCAACTGGGCTAGTGCGGAAGGAGTATTTCTCCATAGGGAGGATACTTTGGGCTTGCGTAAATTCCCAGTATCATCCAGCTGGGATGCAATATTGGTGGCCCTACAATCGTCATTACGACCCGATGGGGACGCTGATGATATCGACGAAATGTAATCTGCAAATGAGCTAATGTGCACCCACAGGCTATGGTCCCCCATGGTCATGTTGATCCTGAGAATGCATGTTACGATGCTAGAAAGGAGGCAAATTCGAAAACCAAGGCAATGCTAGTATTTATTATATAGCGACTGTACACTACATGGAGCGATAGCAAACTTTTTTGTTGGTTACCCCTTTATTACCCCAAGTTCAATTGTTTGATTTATGACTGCAAGATATACAGCCATTTTCTGTTGTTTAGCATGGAAGCTCGTGGCTACACAATTTACATGCGGGCTGGAAGATGTCAACGTAATGCGTAGCAATTCTGCAGCGATCGTTATGGCTCACTTTATATGCAGGACTCCTTATGTACAATGCTTACACCTGCTATGCTTTGTATACACTAATCAGAAAATGTACTAAGGGGAAGTGTAACTAAACAGAAAATGCTAGCATTAACTGATGCTCATAATGTATAACACTTAACAAACACCCCTGTACTGTAACAATGACAATTTATTGGATGTAAATCTTTAATGAAAATCACTAATAAACAGATAAAAAAATAAGGGAGATAAGGAAGTACGGAGTACTAGCCAATGGCGGCAGCACGCCTTTATGTGCAAAAAAAGCCCGCCTCCCCACGCCAGGCACGCAGCTGTCATTGGCTAGTACTCCGATAAAAAGAAAGGATGGTGGCCCTATAGCCAAAGCGGACTGCCTTGGCAGAACAAATAAAGAAGCTCGGCCGCTATAGTCAAAGCGGACCGCGCTGCCAAAGTAAATAAAGAAAGGAGCGAGTCCGCTATAGTTAAAGCAGTCTGCGCTGCACAAAAATTTAAATATGGACTAAAAGGTGCAAGCTGGTTGTGTAATTGCGACGCCTCTGCCATAACTAAAAAAATATTAAGAGGTCGCTGTGCTGCGTAACAGGAAAGCATGTCGTGGGTGGAATAGGAAAAATCTTTGAAGAAATAGTGCTCACTGACTAAATAAACATACAGAGTAACAACACAAGTAAAAGTACCAGTCCTCATGGTAGGTTACAAATGCGGACAAGGCGGTACTAAGGAGGGGCTACTAAACCTATTCAGGAATCAAAAGCAGCCATTTAGAAAAGACACTAACAGGAGCCAATTGAAAAGATAAGCGGAAAATGGGTGGAGCTTCAAGTCCATACCTGAATACAGCATGCCTTGCAGAGTACCACATGCGCTGCCCAGGCTCGACCTAAAAAGTCACATGGCCTTTTTTAGGTCGAGCCTAGCGCAGCGCGCATGCACTGCTCTATGGGAGGCTTCTTGTAAGCACTCCAAACTGCTCTATGGGAGGCTTCTTGTAAGCACTCCAAACTTCCCCAAAAGTTCTTCGTGTGGGTCTGGTAACTCCCACACATTCTATTGGCCTTTGCGTGTGGCTTTCAGTAATGAAAGCACGCAAATGGCCAAAGTCGGGTGCATGTCCCACCTCTTTGTGTAAAGATCACTCCCACAGCGTTTTGGTGTCGGGAGCGAGCAGGAGCACGCTTTGTGGCAGCTGCATTCCTCTCTTGTTGTTGTGGATCATGTTACTAATGAAACACAGCGCGGTCGCTTTCACTTTGCGGCCGCGCTTGTTTTCTGTTCCCATGATTTTTGTCCTTGTGCATATATTGCAAACGCACGCGTTATTTTAACCCCTTATTATTTTTTTGCAACGGTTTATATGCATTTGAAGCGCCCTTTTGTCTTTTTTTATTCTTAAGTATGATATTATTAATTATTATTATTCCTAGCAACTTTGCCATTGACATTATTGCCCTTCATTACACTATTTGTTAGTCTTTAAATCATCAACAGGAAAACTAATATTAATACTAGTTCTACTAGAACTAATAATGACCAGCTTAATAATTATTGTAGTAATAATAACCTTCCTTTAGTTGTCCCTCCTTGCCAAAATTGGTCCTGACTCTCTGACTGACTGACTCTCTCACTCTCTCTGACTGACTGACACTGACTGACTCTCTCTCACTGACTGACTCTCTCTCACTGACTGACTCTCTCTCACTGACTGACTCTCTCTCACTGACTGACTCTCTCTCACTGACTGACTCTCTCTCACTGACTGACTCTCTCTCACTGACTGACTCTCGCTGCCAGACTGACTCTCGCTGCCAGACTGACTCTCGCTGCCAGACTGACTCTCGCTGCCAGACTGACTCTCGCTGCCAGACTGACTCTCGCTGCCAGACTGACTCTCGCTGCCAGACTGACTCTCGCTGCCAGACTGACTCTCGCTGCCAGACTGACTCTCGCTGCCAGACTGACTCTCGCTGCCAGACTGACTCTCGCTGCCAGACTGACTCTCGCTGCCAGACTGACTCTCGCTGCCAGACTGACTCTCGCTGCCAGACTGACTCTCGCTGCCAGACTGACTCTCGCTGCCAGACTGACTCTCGCTGCCAGACTGACTCTCGCTGCCAGACTGACTCTCGCTGCCAGACTGACTCTCGCTGCCAGACTGACTCTCGCTGCCAGCCTGACGCTCGCTGCCAGCCTGACGCTCGCTGCCAGCCTGACGCTCGCTGCCAGCCTGACGCTCGCTGCCAGCCTGACGCTCGCTGCCAGCCTGACGCTCGCTGCCAGCCTGACGCTCGCTGCCAGCCTGACGCTCGCTGCCAGCCTGACGCTCGCTGCCAGACTGACGCTCGCTGCCAGACTGACTGACTGACTCTCTTACTCTCTCTCACTGACTCGCTCACTGACTGACTCGCTCACTGACTGACTGACTCGCTCACTGACTGACTGACTCGCTCACTGACTGACTGACTCGCTCACTGACTGACTGACTCGCTCACTGACTGACTGACTCGCTCACTGACTGACTGACTCGCTCACTGACTGACTGACTCGCTCACTGACTGACTCGCTCACTGACTGACTCGCTCACTGACTGACTCGCTCACTGACTGACTCGCTCACTGACTGACTGACTCTCTTACTCTCTCTTTCTCACTGACTGACTGACTCTCTTACTCTCTCTTTCTCACTGACTGACTGACTCTCTTACTCTCTCTTTCTCACTGACTGACTGACTCTTACTCTCTCTCACTGACTCTCTTACTCTCTCTCACAGACTCTCTGACTCTCTCTCACGGACTCTCTGACTCTCTCTCACGGACTCTCTGACTCTCTCTCACGGACTCTCTGACTCTCTCTCACGGACTCTCTGACTCTCTCTCACGGACTCTCTGACTCTCTCTCACTGACTCTCTGACTCTCTCTCACTGACTCTCACTGACTCTCTCACTGACTCTCTCTCACTGACTCTCTCTCACTGACTCTCTCTCACTGACTCTCTCTCACTGACTCTCTCACTGACTCTCTCACTGACTCTCTCACTGACTCTCTCACTGACTCTCTCACTGACTCTCTCACTGACTCTCTCACTGACTCTCTCACTGACTCTCTCACTGACTCTCTCACTGACTCTCTCACTGACTCTCTCACTGACTCTCTCACTGACTCTCTCACTGACTCTCTCACTGACTCTCTCACTGACTCTCTCACTGACTCTCTCACTGACTCTCTCACTGACTCTCTGACTGACTCTCTGACTCTCTCACTGACTCTCTGACTCTCTCACTGACTCTGACTCTCTCACTCTCTCACTGACTGACTCTCTCTCACTGACTGACTCTCTCTCACTGACTGACTCTCTCTCACTGACTGACTCTCTCTCACTGACTGACTCTCTCTCACTGACTGACTCTCTCTCACTGACTGACTCTCTCTCACTGACTGACTCTCTCTCACTGACTGACTCTCTCTCACTGACTGACTCTCTCTCACTGACTGACTCTCTCTCACTGACTGACTCTCTCTCACTGACTGACTCTCTCTCACTGACTGACTCTCTCTCACTGACTGACTCTCTCTCACTGACTGACTCTCTCTCACTGACTGACTCTCTCACTGACTGACTCTCTCTCACTGACTGACTCTCACTGACTGACTCTCTCACTGACTGACTCACTCTCACTGACTCTCTCACTGACTCTCTCTCACTGACTCTCTCACTGACTCTCTCACTGACTCTCTCACTGACTCTCTCACTGACTCTCTCTCACTGACTCTCTCTCACTGACTCTCTCTCACTGACTCTCTCTCACTGACTCTCTCTCACTGACTCTCTCTCACTGACTCTCTCTCACTGACTCTCTCTCACTGACTCTCTCTCACTGACTCTCTCTCACTGACTCTCTCTGACTGACTCTCTCTCACTGACTGACTCTCTCTCACTGACTCTCTCTCTCACTGACTCTCTCTCACTGACTCTCTCTCACTGACTCTCTCTCACTGACTGACTCTCTCACTGACTGACTCTCTCACTGACTGACTCTCTCACTGACTGACTCTCTCACTGACTGACTCTCTCACTGACTGACTCTCTCACTGACTGACTCTCTCACTGACTGACTCTCTCACTGACTGACTCTCTCACTGACTGACTCTCTCACTGACTGACTCTCTCACTGACTGACTCTCTCACTGACTGACTCTCTCACTGACTGACTTCTCTCACTGACTGACTCTCTCACTGACTGACTCTCTCACTGACTGACTCTCTCACTGACTGACTCTCTCACTGACTGACTCTCTCACTGACTGACTCTCTCACTGACTGACTCTCTCACTGACTGACTCTCTCACTGACTGACTCTCTCACTGACTGACTCTCTCACTGACTGACTCTCTCACTGACTGACTCTCTCACTGACTGACTCTCTCACTGACTGACTCTCACTGACTGACTCTCTCACTGACTCTCTCACTGACTCTCTCACTGACTCTCTCACTGACACTCTCACTGACACTCTCTGACTAACACTCTCTGACTGACACTCTCTGACTGACACTCTCTGACACTCTCTGACTGACACTCTCTGACTGACACTCTCTGACTGAAACTCTCTGACTGACACTCTCTGACACTCTCTGACACTCTCTGACACTCTCTGACACTCTCTGACACTCTCTGACACTCTCTGACACTCTCTGACACTCTCTGACACTCTCTGACTGACTCTCTCTGACTGACTCTCTCTCTCTCTGACTGACTCTCTCTCTCTCTGACTGACTCTCTCTCTCTCTGACTGACTCTCTCTCTCTCTGACTGACTCTCTCTCTCTCTCTGACTGACTCTCTCTCTCTCTCTGACTGACTCTCTCTCTCTCTCTGACTGACTCTCTCTCTCTGACTGACTCTCTCTCTCTGACTGACTCTCTCTCTCTGACTGACTCTCTCTCTCTGACTGACTCTCTCTCTCTGACTGACTCTCTCTCTCTCTCTGACTGACTCTCTCTCTCTCTGACTGACTCTCTCTCTCTCTCTGACTGACTCTCTCTCTCTCTCTGACTGACTCTCTCTCTCTGACTGACTCTCTCTCTCTGACTCTCTCTCTCTGACTGACTCTCTCTCTCTGACTGACTCTCTCTCTCTGACTGACTCTCTCTCTCTGACTGACTCTCTCTCTCTGACTGACTCTCTCTCTCACTGACTGACTGACTGACTCTCTCTCTCACTGACTGACTCTCTCTCTCTCACTGACTGACTCTCTCTCTCTCACTGACTGACTCTCTCTCTCTCACTGACTGACTCTCTCTCTCTCACTGACTGACTCTCTCTCTCTCACTGACTGACTCTCTCTCTCTCACTGACTGACTCTCTCTCTCTCACTGACTGACTCTCTCTCTCTCACTGACTGACTCTCTCTCTCTCACTGACTGACTCTCTCTCTCACTGACTGACTCTCTCTCTCACTGACTGACTCTCTCTCTCTCTCTCTCTCTCTCTCTCTCTCTCTCTCACTGACTGACTCTCTCTCTCTCACTGACTGACTCTCTCTCTCTCACTGACTGACTCTCTCTCTCTCTCTCACTGACTGACTCTCTCTCTCTCACTGACTGACTCTCTCTCTCTCTCTCACTGACTGACTCTCTCTCTCTCTCTGACTGACTCTCTCTCTCTCTCTCACTGACTGACTCTCTCTCTCTCACTGACTGACTCTCTCTCTCTCTCTCTCTCACTGACTGACTCTCTCTCTCTCTGACTGACTCTCTCTCTCTCTGACTGACTCTCTCTCTCTCTCTCACTGACTGACTCTCTCTCTCTCACTGACTGACTCTCTCTCTCTCTCTCTCTCACTGACTGACTCTCTCTCTCTCTCACTGACTGACTCTCTCTCTCTCTCACTGACTGACTCTCTCTCTCTCTCTCACTGACTGACTCTCTCTCTCTCTCTCTCACTGACTGACTCTCTCTCTCTCTCTCACTGACTGACTCTCTCTCTCTCTCACTGACTGACTCTCTCTCTCTCTCACTGACTGACTCTCTCTCTCTCTCACTGACTGACTCTCTCTCACTGACTCTCTCTGTGTGAGAAGTTGGCCTGGTATATGCTGTTCACTAATTAAAGTGGACACCTTGCACCAGAACAATTCGACTCTTATGGTAGATAGGTTTAAGACAACCTTTATGAAAGCTATCCTAGTGGTAGCTGTGGAGAGCAGCCTTCAGGCTAAGTCTTGAAGGAATGTAAAGCAGCTTGTTTTACCACACAATCTCTTGAATCACCAAATGAAAAGACACCACACAGGTATATATATCAAATATATATGTATTTATTAATAAACACTCTCTACTAATCTCTTTATGAGATTAGAGGATAGGAACATATGTACAAGTCAAATATGATCAGGATAAGTTTAGCACAATTGAATATTACAATCTTAGTTTGCTAGACCTAGGTCTAGGGCATCTAGAATCGAGGGACCCCCAAGAACTACCCCAAGTAGTTGTAGGAGACCCACAGGGGACGGACGCGGTGACCTGGCACCGATGCGAATCCTGTACGAGTCTATGCACTCAGACGCAATTGAATTATCAATGTTAAAGGTCCCTTGCGTGTTCGAGGCGAACACACCGATCGGTCCTTGTACGAGTCGAAGGACACGGTTACAGATGGTATTGCAAGGGAGTTGGACGCGGTGTGTCTAACACAGACGCGAACCAGGTACGAGTCAGTGCGATAGTCGCACTGGGAAAGTTAGAGTTTTGGGACACTTCGAGGGAAGCTACAAGCAAGTCACTTACAGGGTAAGTAGTTCTAGGGCCCACACCCACAGGAGCACCGTAGTGCTGAAGTTACCTCACCCAGGGGAGCCGGGTGCATAGGTGTTCTTTGGTGTCGGGTCGCGGCGTCGTTTTCAATGGGAGCCAGTGAAGACTTGCTTCTTGCGGTGACAGGAGAAGTGTCCGGAGGAATCCAAGCCTGGATTCGGAAGATGGAAGACCTGAAAGCAGTGGGGACAGTGTTCAAAGTCACTTGGCAGTGGCTCGGGGCAAGGAAGATGGATGCCCACCGTCGTCGCAAGATTCAGGTCGTCCGCGGTTGCCTTGATTCTTCAGCCACGAGGTCCAGGAGGCGTCGTCGACGACCAGGAGCTGGATTCGGCGTGTCCCACGATGTCTGCAGCTTACGGCGGTGTCGGCGACTCGATTGGAGCCACCAAGCCTTGGTAACAGCAAGTCTCAGGGAAAGTGTGAAGAGACAATGTCACAGACCAGCAAGGTCTGTGGAACTCACCCAGCGAGGGTAAGTCAGGGCAGGCCTGGAGCAACCAGGGGAGCCCTTTGGTTTCTTTAGAAAGTCTTCTGGGGACCCACAAGCCGGCTGGCAAGGGATCGCGAAGACGCCTCGGGAGGATTCTCTCACAGGGGCCGACGGTCACTCGGGACGTGGTAGGCCTCTGATCTTAGGAGGGATTCCTGCTGGAGGCTGGGACCACACGTGGTCCAAAGCACAAGTTCGTGGAACGTTGTGAGGGGTTGCACTCGACAATAGTGCACGGTACCCAGGGGTCGCGGTTCCTCGTTACTCTTGGGGTCCACTGGCCTCAGCTTCGCTGGGGACTCACGATGGCCTTTGAGAAGTCAGGAAATCCACTTCTTGGGCTGCAGGGACTTCGGACTCCGGCGGGAGCGGCGTAGTTTGCGACCGTCGTTTGTAGTTTTTGGTGCCTGCCAAGCAGGGGAGTCACTCCTTGACTCCAAGGAGATTCTTCAGTCTTCCAAAGGTAGTGGAACGTCGAAGGTCCGGGATTCTTCTTGTAGAGCGTCGTCCAGGGAAATCTAGGGTGCAATGCACAGGTTCCCCCTCTTATACTAAAAGGAGGGGAGGGACTAGCTCTATGACCCTACCTATGGGAGGGTCAGGGGAGTGGGTGGCTACACCCACTTCCCTTTGTCCAGTTTCGCGCCAGAGCAGGGACAGGTAGCCCCTGAGCCGGTTTGAACTGGCATATACACAGAGGAGCCTTCTGCTCCCCCAGTGCAGGACTTCAAAGCACTCTAAGAGTGCACCCACCCAGCCCCAATACACTAAACCCTGTCTGGGAGGTGGTCACACCTCCTTGGGACAGGATATCTATTGTTGGGCTCCCTCCACTGCGAGTGTTGGTCATCAGCAGGAGGGCAGCCCAGTGTCTGACTGGTGGCATCCATTTTGTGATGCCAGGGCTCTGTCGGATTCTACCGCGTTTCCACAGTAGGTACATGTCTATCCCTCTAGAAGGGTGGAATGCTACCCCCGCCGCCAGGACTGGCGGGGGGGGTAGTATTCCAAGGTGTTTGACACCAAACACGATATGTTTCGATGCAGCCATTCCAAAGTTAGCATTTTACCGCGAGGATATAATGCACTTAAAAGTATATGGTTTAACAGCATCCACAAACAGCACCAGAGAATGGACTCTTGAGAGCTGCAGAGGGGCCCTGCTCAGGTAGAGGCACCCCCTCACATAGAAGCCAAGCACCCTGCCCTCAGGATTGATAGGGCCTGCCTTAGGGGTGACTGATAGGGTTATATGTGTGTGTAGGAGAGATATAGGAAGCCTATATCTCAGTGAGGGGTGCTAGCACTTCCTCACTCAGGCTGCAGTAGCAGGCCTGTGGTGTCAGATTTAGTCTGCTTCCCAGGGGTGGCATAATACATGCTTCAGCCCCTGGTAGGCCTGTGAAGTACCTATGCCCTTGGTACCTAAGGTACCATATACTAGGGACTCATAAGGTACCACAGTATCCAATCACTAGTGCACCTAGAGTGCACTCCAAATCGTTTAGAGAGAACAGAGAGGCTGGGGCCCTGATTAGCGGGGGCCCAGCCAGACTATAGCCAGAAACCAGTGTAAACATCAGAAAAAAGTGGGGGCAACATAAGAGGCAGATCCTACTCTCCTACACAACCCCCCAAACGCAGGGACACTAAACTAACCTTGACCAGTTGAGTCTTCGTGTTCAAAGTGGAAATTCCTTGAGAGTCCATCTGCATTGGCATGTTGGGTCCCAGGTCTATGTTCCACTGTATAGTCCATCCCCTGTAGGGAAATGGACCACCTCAAAAGTTTTGGGTTTTCTCCTTTCATTTGTTTAAGCCATAGGAGGGGCTTGTGGTCGGTCTGAACTATGAAGTGAGTACCAAACAAGTATGGCCTCAGCTTCTTCAGGGCCCATACCACAGCAAAGGCCTCCCTCTCTATAGCTGACCAACGTTTCTCTCTAGGGGTCAGCCTTCTGCTAATAAAAGCTACTGGCTGGTCTTGACCTTCATCATTCTGTTGAGACAGTACAGCTCCCACACCCAGCTCAGAAGCATCTGTTTGGACAATTGACGTTTTGGTGTAGTCTGGACTCTGTAAGATGAGGGCAGTGCACATGGCCTGCTTTAGGTCTTCAAATGCCTTTTGACAGCTAGCTGTCCACTGAACCTTTTTTGACATTTTCTTTGAGGTCAGATCATTCAAGGGGGTCACTATAGATCCATATCCCTTGACAAACCTCCTATAGTACCCAGATAGGCCTAAGAAGGCTCTCACCTGTGTCTGGGTGGTTGGAGCAACCCATTCCATTATGGTCTGGATCTTGCTCTGTAAAGGCTGAACCTGGCCTCCACCTACAAGGTGGCCCAGGTACACAACCTGACTCTGCCCTATCTGGCACTTAGTGGCCTTGATAGTGAGGCCTGCCTTTGCAGGGCCTCCAAAACATTCCTGAGGTGGACCAGGTGATCCTGCCAGGAGGAACTAAAGACAGCAATATCATCTAGATAAGCTGAGCAATAAGTTTCCATCCCGGTCAGAACTTTATTCACCAACCTCTGGAAAGTGGCAGGTGCATTTTTCAATCCAAAGGGCATCACCACAAAGTGTTAGTGCCCACCAGGGGTCGAAAATGCTGTCTTGGCTTTTGCATCATCAGCTAATCTGATCTGCCAGTAGCCAGCTGTTAGGTCAAACGTGCTTAGATACTTGGCTGAGGCCAAAGTATCAATCAGCTCATCTGCCCTCGGTATGGGATAGGCATCAGTCCTAGTGACTGCATTGAGGCCTCTGTAGTCTACACAAAACCTAATTTCTTTCTTACCACCCTGGGTATGAGGCTTGGGTACCAGGACTACTGGACTAGCCCAAGGGCTATCTGAAGGCTCAATTACACCTAGCTCCAACATTTTCTGGACTTCAGTCCTGATACAGTCCCTGACATGGTCAGGTTGCCTGTAGATTTTATTCTTGACAGGCAGACTGTCTCCAGTGTCCACCTCGTGGGTGCACCAGGAAGTCTGACTAGGGGTCAGGCTAAACATATGTCTAAACTGTTGCAGAACTTGTCTGCACTCAGTTTGCTGATGGTCAGTGAGGCTGCTTGCCAAAGCAACACCATCTACTGACCCATCATCAGGGTTCTGAGAGAGCAGGTCGGGGAGAGGGTCACTCTCCTCCTCCTGGTCCTCATCAGTTGCCATGAGCAAGCCCATGTCAGCCCTGACAACATATGGCTTTAATCTGTTGACATGGAGCACCCTCAGGGGGCTCCTGGGAGTTCCAAGATTCACCAGATAGGTGACTTCTCCCTTCTGTTCAACTATTGTATGGGGGCCACTCCACTTGTCCTGGAGGGCTGCTGGGGCCACAGGCTCCAACACCCACACTTTCTGTCCTGGCTTGTATACAGTCAGTACAGCCTTTTGGTCATGCCAAGCTTTTTGTAATTCTTGGCTGGCCTCCAGGTTTTTGGTTGCCTTTTTCATGTACTCAGCCATCCGGGAGCGGAGACCAAGTACATAGTCCATCACATCTTGTTTGGGGGGCTTGAGAGATAACTCCCAGCCCTCCTTTACCAAACACAGTGGACCTCTCACAGGATGCCCAAACAGAAGCTCAAATGGGCTGTAGCCAACCCCTTCTGTGGAACCTCTCTGTAGGCAAACAGGCAAGGAAGAAGAAGGTCCCATTTCCGCCTAAGCCTCTCTGGGAGTCCTTTAATCATTCCTTTCAAGGTTTTGTTGAAGCGTTCAACTAAACCATTGCATTGTGGGTGATAGGGGTGGTGAACTTGTAAGTTACACCACACTCCTTCCACATTGCTTTTAGATACCCTGACATGAAGTTGGTACCTCTGTCAGAAATGACCTCCTTTGGAAAACCCACTCTGGAGAAGACTCCAATGAGGGCTCTTGCCACCACAGGGGCTGTGGTGGTCCTCAGAGAATTGCTTCTGGGTACCTGGTGGCATGATCCACTACCACCAGGATAAACCTGTGCCCAGATGCAGTTTGAGGGTCAAGGGACCAACAATGTCAATCCCTACCCTTTCAAAGGGTACCCCCACCACCGGTAGTGGTATCAGGGGGCCTTTGTTGTGCCACCTGCCTTACCACTGGCTTGGCATGTGACACAGGAGCGACAAAACTGCTTAGTGTCCTCTGACATATGTGGCCAATGAAAATGTGGAACAAGCCTGTCCCAGGTCTTGTTTTGGCCCAAGTGTCCTGCTAAAGGGATGTCATGTGCTAAGGTCAAGAGGAGCCCCCTAAACTTCTGAGGTATTACCAATCTCCTGGTGGCTCCAGGGGCTGGGTCTCTACCTTCAGAATATAGGAGTCCCTCATCCCAATAAACTTTATGGGACCCACTAGCACTCCCAGCAGCCTCAGCAGCAGCCTGCTGTCTGAGGGGTTCAAGAGAGGGCAGCACTGTTGCTCCTTCCTCAGATCTTCCCTAGAAGGGCCCCCTGCCCCCAAGAACTCAACCTGATCAGGCTCAAGTCCCTCTGGGGCAGTTCCTTCTTCAGGATCTGCTTCACCTCCCTCTGGGGGTGAATCTGTGATCTGAGACAGAGGGGAAGGCAATGCCTTTACCCTACTGCTCCTCCTCTTGGGAAGCATCTGGTCCATTGTTCCAGGAACCAGAGCTGGTTCAGTGTCATGCATTCTTGCTTGTGACCTGGTCACAGAAAATACCTCTGCAGGGATGTCCAACATCTCAGCATGAGTCCATAACTCTACTTCAGACCAGGCTGAAGTCTCTAGATCATTGCCCAATAGACATTCGACAGGGAGGTCTGCACTGACTACAACCTTCTTGAGGCCAGTTACCCCTCCCCAGGAGAAATTCACAACTGCCAGACTATGGTTGGTCTTGGCGTTGCTTGCATTGGTCACCTGGTACATTTCGCCCAGGATGATCTGTCCAGGGTCCACAAGAACCTCTGCCACCATGGTGACACTAGCACCTGTGTCCCTAAATGCCAAAGTCTGTTTGCCATTTATTACAGGCTGCTGTTTGTATTTGCCCAGGTTACTGGGACTCACTAGGAAGGACATATTAAGGTCTCCCTGACAAATCAGCATTGCCTGAGTGGGCACTCTGACTAGGTCAGAGTCCACTTCAGAACCCAGGGTCAACCCTACTACACCCTTATTCTGTGTACCACCTCCACCAGTAGCTGAACTAGGGGGAACAGTTGCCTTAGGGGCAGGAGTGGTGGTGGTTTGGTCTTTGGACTTGTTACAGTCAGAAGTCCAGTGCCCTTTCTGTTTACAGAATTTGCACCAGGGCTTCTTTTGGCCTTTTCCCTTGTTGGATTGTGACTCCCCACCAGATGCAGATTTTTGGGGCCCTTGTGAAGACTTCTGGTCTTTTGACTTATCCCCACCTTTCTCAGAGCCCTTAGGATCTTGCTTCTTGGTGTCACCCCCTTGGTTCTGCGGTTTCTGCCTCACCCTGGTTCTGACCCACTTGTCTGCCTTCTTTCCCAATTCTTGGGGAGAGGTCAGATCCGAGTCCACCAGGTACTGATGCAACAACTGGTTCTGGCAATTATTAAGGATCTGTTCTCTCATCATCAGATTATACAATCCCTTGAAATCAGTAACCCTACTGCCAACCAGCCAACCCTCCAGAGCCTTGGTTGCACAATCAACAAAGTCAGTCCAGTCCTGAGTCTGTGCCTTCTGGGTGTCTCTGAACTTCAACCTGTACTGTTCAGTGGTTAAGCCAAACCCATCTATCAGTGCACTCTTCAGGACTTCATAATCATCAGCATCCTCTTCTCTAACAGTGAGGAGCTTGTCTCTACCTTTATCTGAAAAGGAGAGCCACAAGATTGCTGCCCACTGCTTCTGGGGGACCTGCTGTACTCTACAGGCCCTCTCCATAGCAGTTATCCACTTGTGGATATCATCCCCACTCTGGTAGGGAGGAACAACCTTGCTCAGGTTCCTATGGTCTGGAATAGATTCTCTGCCTCTAGGGACACTGTTGCTGCCACCAAGGGTTCTAACCCCTCTCGTCGAGAAGCTCTCTGGATCTCCAGGGCTTCTCTATCCAGTGCCAACTGCTTGGTTCTGAGGGCAACACTTGCTTCCTCATACTGCAGCAGTTTGCACATTCTTTCAGAGGAGGTCTCTCTTATTGGAAAGTATGAGTTCCTCTGGTGGACAAATTCTCTGCCAGAGTGATAAGAGTGCTCAGATTCCCTGGAAGGGGACCTATGCCTCTCATCCACTCTGTCAGTTCTCTTAGGGAGAATTCCTCTGTCCTTTTCAGGCCCCTTGAGGCCTGGCCCTTCAATCACAGAGTCCTGGTCATTCAGATTTTCATCGTCTGACCCAGATACTGTAATTGACCCACCCACTGATTCAGACCCATTGGCTCCTAGAGCCAATCTAAGATCATCTGCTGTCAGCAGATCTATCAGGTGTAGGGTTGAGGGACTCTGTCCTAGTCTCAGGTGTCTTTCAACACACATGGCTCTCAAGTCAGAGAACGCCATGTCCTTATACTGAGGCTGAGTGGATCCACTGGTTCCACCCTTTAAGGACATTCTAGTGTTGTGCAGTGTTGTACTACCTACACTAGTTTGTGGCCTACTGATCCTAGCTTGAGCTGTAGAAAGGGTGTGCTATCCCTTGGCACACAGCTCTAAGTTCAGTAGAACTTATCGATACTAAGCTTGACTTTATATGTACCTTAAGTACCTATAGTGGTTTTCAGTTAGTAATTCAAATAGAGATTTTCTGGTAAAACAATAGCAAGCTGGAATCCCACATGCTGCCCACCAATGTGAGAAGTTGGCCTGGTATATGCTGTTCACTAATTAAAGTGGACACCTTGCACCAGAACAATTCGACTCTTATGGTAGATAGGTTTAAGACAACCTTTATAGAAAGCTATCCTAGTGGTAGCTGTGGAGAGCAGCCTTCAGGCTAAGTCTTGAAGGAATGTAAAGCAGCTTGTTTTACCACACAATCTCTTGAATCACCAAATGAAAAGACACCACACAGGTATATATATCAAATATATATGTATTTATTAATAAACACTCTCTACTAATCTCTTTATGAGATTAGAGGATAGGAACATATGTACAAGTCAAATATGATCAGGATAAGTTTAGCACAATTGAATATTACAATCTTAGTTTGCTAGACCTAGGTCTAGGGCATCTAGAATCGAGGGACCCCCAAGAACCACCCCAAGTAGTTGTAGGAGACCCACAGGGGACGGACGCGGTGACCTGGCACCGATGCGAATCCTGTACGAGTCTATGCACTCAGACGCGATTGAATTATCAATGTTAAAGGTCCCTTGCGTGTTCGAGGCGAACACACCGATCGGTCCTTGTACGAGTCGAAGGACGCGGTTACAGATGGTATTGCAAGGGAGTTGGACGCGGTGTGTCTAACACAGACGCGAACCAGGTACGAGTCAGTGCGATAGTCGCACTGGGAAAGTTAGAGTTTTGGGACACTTCGAGGGAAGCTACAAGCAAGTCACTTACAGGGTAAGTAGTTCTAGGGCCCACACCCACAGGAGCACCGTAGTGCTGAAGTTACCTCACCCAGGGGAGCCGGGTGCATAGGTGTTCTTTGGTGTCGGGTCGCGGCGTCGTTTTCAATGGGAGCCAGTGAAGACTTGCTGCTTGCGGCGACAGGAGAAGTGTCCGGAGGAATTCAACCCTGGATTCGGAAGATGGAAGACCTGAAAGCAGAGGGGACAGTGTTCAAAGTCACTTGGCAGTGGCTCGGGGCAAGGAAGATGGATGCCCACCGTCGTCGCAAGATTCAGGTCGTCCGCGGTTGCCTTGATTCTTCAGCCACGAGGTCCAGGAGGCGTCGTCGACGACCAGGAGCTGGATTCGGCGTGTCCCACGATGTCTGCAGCTTACGGCGGTGTCGGCGACTCGATTGGAGCCACCAAGCCTTGGTAACAGCAAGTCTCAGGGAAACTGTGAAGAGACCATGTCACAGACCAGCAAGGTCTGTGGAACTCACCCAGCGAGGGTAAGTCAGGGCAGGCCTGGAGCAACCAGGGGAGCCCTTTGGTTTCTTTAGAAAGTCTTCTGGGGACCCACAAGTTGGCTGGCAAGGGATCGCGAAGACGCCTCGGGAGGATTCTCTCACAGGGGCCCACGGTCACTCGGGACGTGGTAGGCCTCTGATCTTAGGAGGATTCCTGCTGGAGGCTGGGACCACACGTGGTCCAAAGCACAAGTTCGTGGAACGTTGTGAGGGGTTGCACTCGACAATAGTGCACGGTACCCAGGGGTCGCGGTTCCTCGTTACTCTTGGGGTCCACTGGCCTCAGCTTCGCTGGGGACTCACGATGGCCTTTGAGAAGTCAGGAAATCCACTTCTTGGGCTGCAGGGACTTCGGACTCCGGCGGGAGCGGCGTAGTTTGCGACCGTCGTTTGTAGTTTTTGGTGCCTGCCAAGCAGGGAGTCACTCCTTGACTCCAAGGAGATTCTTCAGTCTTCCAAAGGTAGTGGAACGTCGAAGGTCCGGGATTCTTCTTGTAGAGCGTCGTCCAGGAAATCTAGGGTGCAATGCACAGGTTCCCCTCTTATACTAAAAGGAGGGAGGGACTAGCTCTATGACCCTACCTATGGGAGGGTCAGGGGAGTGGGTGGCTACACCCACTTCCCTTTGTCCAGTTTCGCGCCAGAGCAGGGACAGGTAGCCCCTGAGCCGGTTTGAACTGGCATATGCACAGAGGAGCCTTCTGCTCCCCCAGTGCAGGACTTCAAAGCACTCTAAGAGTGCACCCACCCAGCCCCAATACACTAAACCCTGTCTGGGAGGTGGTCACACCCCCTTGGGACAGGATATCTATTGTTGGGCTCCCTCCACTGCGAGTGTTGGTCATCAGCAGGAGGGCATCCCAGTGTCTGACTGGTGGCATCCATTTTGTGATGCCAGGGCTCTGTCGGATTCTACCGCGTTTCCACAGTAGGTACATGTCTATCCCTCTAGAAGGGTGGAATGCTACCCCCGCCGCCAGGACTGGCGGGGGGGTAGTATTCCAAGGTGTTTGACACCAAACACGACATGTTTCGATGCAGCCATTCCAAAGTTAGCATTTTACCGCGAGGATATAATGCACTTAAAAGTATATGGTTTAACCGCATCCACAAACAGCACCAGAGAATGGACTCTGAGAGCTGCAGAGGGGCCCTGCTCAGGCAGAGTCACCCCCTCACATAGAAGCCAAGCACCCTGCCCTCAGGATTGATAGGGCCTGCCTTAGGGGTGACTGATAGGGTTATATGTGTGTGTAGGAGAGATATAGGAAGCCTATATCTCAGTGAGGAGTGCTAGCACTTCCTCACTCAGGCTGCAGTAGCAGGCCTGTGGTGTCAGATTTAGTCTGCTTCCCAGGGGTGGCATAATACATGCTTCAGCCCCTGGTAGGCCTGTGAAGTACCTATGCCCTTGGTACCTAAGGTACCATATACTAGGGACTCATAAGGTACCACAGTATCCAATCACTAGTGCACCTAGAGTGCACTCCAAATCGTTTAGAGAGAACAGAGAGGCTGGGGCCCTGATTAGCGGGGGCCCAGCCAGACTATAGCCAGAAACCAGTGTAAACATCAGAAAAAAGTGGGGGCAACATAAGAGGCAGGTCCTACTCTCCTACACACTGCCTGACTCTCTCACTGACTCTCTCACTGACTCTCTCACTGACTCTCTCACTGACTGACTCTCTCACTGACTGACTCTCTCACTGACTGACTCTCTCACTGACTCTCTCACTGACTGACTTGACTCTCTCTCACTGACTCTCTCACTGACTCTCTCACTGACTCTCTCACTGACTCTCTCACTGACTCTCTCACTGACTCACTCACTGACTGACTCACTGACTGACTCACTGACTGACTCACTGACTGACTCACTGACTGACTCACTGACTGACTCACTGACTGACTCACTGACTGACTCACTGACTGACTCACTGACTGACTCTCTGACTCTCTCTCACTGACTGACTCTCTTACTCTCTCTCTCACTGACTCTTACTCTCTCTCACTGACTCTTACTCTCTCTCTCTGACTCTCTCACTCTGACTCTCTGACTCTCTCACTCTGACTCTCTCACTCTGACTCTCTCACTCTGACTCTCTCACTCTGACTCTCTCACTCTGACTCTCTCACTCTGACTCTCTCACTCTGACTCTCTCACTCTGACTCTCTCACTCTGACTCTCTCCACCTGACTCTCTCACTCTGACTCTCTCACTCTGACTCTCTCACTCTGACTCTCTCACTCTGACTCTCTCACTCTGACTCTCTCACTCTGACTCTCTCTCTCACTCCTGACTCTCTCTCACCTGACTCTCTCACTCTGACTCTCTCACTCTGACTCTCTCACTCTGACTCTCTCACTCTGACTCTCTCACTCTGACTCTCTCACTCTGACTCTCTCTCACTCTGACTCTCTCACTCTGACTCTCTCACTCTGACTCTCTCACTCTGACTCTCTCACTGACTGACTCTCTCACTCTGACTCACTGACTCTCTCACTCTGACTCTCTCACTCTGACTCTCTCACTCTGACTCTCTCACTCTGACTCTCTCTCACTCTGACTCTCTCACTCTGACTCTCTCACTCTGACTCTCTCACTCTGACTCTCTCACTCTGACTCTCTCACTCTGACTCTCTCACTCTGACTGACTCTCTCACTCTGACTCTCTCACTCTGACTCTCTCACTCTGACTCTCTCACTCTGACTCTCTCACTCTGACTCTCTCTGACTCTGACTCTCTCACTCTGACTCTCTCACTCTGACTCTCTCACTGACTGACTCTCTCACTCTGACTCTCTCACTCTGACTCTCTCACTCTGACTCTCTCACTCTGACTCTCTCACTCACTGACTCTCTCACTCTGACTCTCTCACTCTGACTCTCTCACTCTGACTCTCTCACTCTGACTCTCTCACTCGGACTCTCTCACTCGGACTCTCTCACTCGGACTCTCACGGACTCTCACGGACTCTCACGGACTCTCACGGACTCTCACGGACTCTCACGGACTCTCACGGACTCTCTCGGACTCTCACGGACTCTCACGGACTCTCACGGACTCTCACGGACTCTCACGGACTCTCACGGACTCTCACGGACTCTCACGGACTCTCACGGACTCTCACGGACTCTCACGGACTCTCACGGACTCTCTCTGACTGACTCTCTCTGACTCTCTCTGACTCTCTCTGACTGACTCTGACTCTCTCTGACTCTCTCTGACTGACTCTGACTCTCTCTGACTGACTCTGACTGACACTGACTGACACTGACTGACTCTCTCTGACTGACTGACTGACTGACTCTCTCTGACTGACTCTCTCTGACTGACTCTCTCTGACTCTCTCTGACTCTCTCTGACTCTCTCTGACTGACTCTCTCTGACTCTCTCTGACTCTCTCTGACTGACTCTCTCTGACTGACTGACTCTCTGACTGACTCTCTGACTGACTGACTCTCTGACTGACTGACTCTCTGACTGACTGACTCTCTGACTGACTGACTCTCTGACTGACTGACTCTCTGACTGACTGACTCTCTGACTGACTCTCTCTGACTCTCTCTCTCTGACTCTCTCTCACTGACTCTCTCTCACTGACTCTCTCTCACTGACTCTCTCTCACTGACTCTCTCTCACTGACTCTCTCTCACTGACTCTCTCTGACTGACTCTCTCTGACTGACTCTCTCTGACTGACTCTCTCTGACTGACTCTCTCTGACTGACTCTCTCTGACTGACTCTCTCTGACTGACTGACTCTCTGACTGACTGACTCTCTGACTGACTGACTCTCTGACTGACTGACTCTCTGACTGACTCTCTCTGACTCTCTCTGACTCTCTCTCTCTGACTCTCTCTCACTGACTCTCTCTCACTGACTCTCTCTCACTGACTCTCTCTGACTGACTCTCTCTGACTGACTCTCTCTGACTGACTCTCTCTGACTGACTCTCTCTGACTGACTCTCTCTGACTGACTCTCTCTGACTGACTCTCTCTGACTGACTCTCTCTGACTGACTCTCTCTGACTGACTCTCTCTGACTGACTGACTCTCTGACTGACTGACTCTCTGACTGACTGACTCTCTGACTGACTGACTCTCTGACTGACTGACTCTCTGACTGACTCTCACTGACTCTCTGACTCTCTCTGACTGACTCTCTCTGACTGACTCTCTGACTGACTCTCTGACTGACTCTCTGACTGACTCTCTGACTGACTCTCTCTGACTGACTCTCTCTGACTGACTCTCTCTGACTGACTCTCTCTGACTGACTCTCTCTGACTGACTCTCTCTCACTGACTCTCTCTCACTGACTCTCTCACTGACTCTCTCTCACTGACTCTCTCACTGACTCTCTCTCACTGACTCTCTCTCACTGACTCTCTCACTGACTCTCTCTCACTGACTCTCTCTCACTGACTCTCTCTCACTGACTCTCTCTCACTGACTCTCTCTCACTGACTCTCTCTCACTGACTCTCTCTCACTGACTCTCTCTCTCTCACTGACTCTCTCTCTCTCACTGACTCTCTCTCTCTCTCTCACTGACTCTCTCTCTCTCTCACTGACTCTCTCTCTCTCTCACTGACTCTCTCTCTCTCTCTCACTGACTCTCTCTCTCTCTCTCACTGACTCTCTCTCTCTCTCACTGACTCTCTCTCTCTCACTGACTCTCTCTCTCTCTCACTGACACTCTCTCTCTCTCTCTCACTGACTCTCTCTCTCTCTCTCTCACTGACTGACTCTCTCTCTCTCTCTCTCTCTCTCTCTCACTGACTGACTCTCTCTCTCTCTCTCTCTCTCACTGACTGACTCTCTCTCTCTCTCTCTCTCTCTCTCTCACTGACTGACTCTCTCTCTGACTGACTCTCTCTCTGACTGACTCTCTCTCTGACTGACTCTCTCTCTGACTGACTCTCTCTCTGACTGACTCTCTCTCTGACTGACTCTCTCTCTGACTGACTCTCTCTCTGACTGACTCTCTCTCTGACTGACTCTCTCTCTGACTGACTCTCTCTCTCACTGACTCTCTCTCTGACTGACTCTCTCTCTGACTGACTCTCTCTCTCACTGACTCTCTCTCACTGACTCTCTCTCACTGACTCTCTCTCACTGACTCTCTCTCACTGACTCTCTCTCACTGACTCTCTCTCTCTCTGACTCTCTCTCTCTGACTCTCTCTCTCTGACTCTCTCTCTCTGACTCTCTCTCTCTGACTCTCTCTCTCTGACTCTCTCTCTCTGACTCTCTCTCTCTGACTCTCTCTCACTGACTCTCACTGACTCTCTCTCACTGACTCTCTCACTGACTCTCTCACTGACTCTCTCTCACTGACTCTCTCTCACTGACTCTCTCTCACTGACTCTCTCTCACTGACTCTCTCTCACTGACTCTCACTGACTCTCACTGACTCTCTCTCACTGACTCTCTCTCACTGACTCTCTCTCACTGACTCTCTCTCACTGACTCTCTCCCCCTGACTCTCTCTCACTGACTCTCTCTCACTGACTCTCTCTCACTGACTCTCTCACTGACTCTCTCTCACTGACTCTCTCTCACTGACTCTCTCTCACTGACTCTCTCTCACTGACTCTCTCTCACTGACTCTCTCTCACTGACTCTCTCTCACTGACTCTCTCTCACTGACTCTCTCACTCTCTCCCTGACTCTCACTCTCTCCCCGACACTCTCTCTCACTGACTCTCTCTCTCTCTCACTGACTCTCTCTCTCTCTCACTGACTCTCTCTCTCTCTCACTGACTCTCTCTCTCTCTCACTGACTCTCTCTCTCTCTCACTGACTCTCTCTCTCTCTCACTGACTCTCTCTCTCTCTCACTGACTCTCTCTCTCTCACTGACTCTCTCTCTCTCTCTCTCTCTCTCACTGACTCTCTCTCTCTCTCTCACTGACTCTCTCTCTCACTGACTCTCTCTCTCTCTCTCACTGACTCTCTCTCTCTCTCTCACTGACTCTCTCTCTCTCTCTCTCACTGACTCTCTCTCTCTCTCACTGACTCTCTCTCTCTCTCTCACTGACTCTCTCTCTCTCTCTCACTGACTCTCTCTCTCTCTCACTGACTCTCTCTCTCTCTCACTGACTCTCTCTCTCTCTCACTGACTCTCTCTCTCTCTCTCTCTCTCACTGACTGACTCTCTCTCTCTCTCTCTCACTGACTGACTCTCTCTCTCTCTCTCTCTCTCACTGACTGACTCTCTCTCTCTCTCTCTCACTGACTGTCTCTCTCTCTCTCACTGACTCTCTCTCTCTCACTGACTCTCTCTCACTGACTGACTCTCTCTCACTGACTGACTCTCTCTCACTGACTGACTCTCTCTCTACTGACTGACTCTCTCTCTCTACTGACTGACTCTCTCTCTCACTGACTGACTCTCTCTCTCACTGACTGACTCTCTCTCTCTACTGACTGACTCTCTCTCTCACTGACTGACTCTCTCTCTCACTGACTGACTCTCTCTCACTGACTGACTCTCTCTCTCACTGACTGACTCTCTCTCTCACTGACTGACTCTCTCTCTCACTGACTCTCTCACTCTCACTGACTCTCTCACTCTCACTGACTCTCTCACTCTCACTGACTCTCTCACTGACTGACTCTCTCACTGACTGACTCTCTCACTGACTGACTCTCTCACTGACTGACTCTCTCACTGACTGACTCTCTCACTGACTGACTCTCTCACTGACTGACTCTCTCACTGACTGACTCTCTCATCTGACTGACCTCTCACTGACTCTCTCACTGACTCTCTCACTGACTCTCTCACTGACTCTCTCTACTGACTCTCTCTCACTGACTCTCTCACTGACTGACTCTCTCTCTCTCTCACTGACTGACTCTCTCTCTCACTGACTGACTCTCTCTCTCACTGACTGACTCTCTCACTGACTGACTCTCTCTCTCACTGACTGACTCTCTCTCTCACTGACTGACTCTCTCTCTCACTGACTGACTCTCTCACTGACTGACTCTCTCTCACTGACTGACTCTCTCACTGACTGACTCTCTCACTGACTGACTCTCTCACTGACTGACTCTCTCACTGACTCTCTCTCTCACTGACTCTCTCTCTCACTGACTCTCTCTCTCACTGACTCTCTCTCACTGACTCTCTCTCTCACTGACTCTCTCTCTCACTGACTCTCTCTCTCACTGACTCTCTCTCACTGACTCTCTCTCACTGACTCTCTCTCACTGACTCTCTCTCACTGACTCTCTCTCACTGACTCTCTCTCACTGACTCTCTCTCACTGACTCTCTCTCACTGACTCTCTCTCACTGACTCTCTCTCACGGACTCTCTCACGGACTCTCTCACGGACTCTCTCACGGACTCTCTCACGGACTCTCTCACGGACTCTCTCACGGACTCTCTCACGGACTCTCTCACGGACTCTCTCACGGACTCTCTCACGGACTCTCTCTCACTGACTCTCTCTCACTGACTCTCTCTCACTGACTCTCTCTCTGACTCTCTCACGGACTCTCTCACGGACTCTCTCACGGACTCTCTCACGGACTCTCTCACGGACTCTCTCACGGACTCTCTCACGGACTCTCTCACGGACTCTCTCACGGACTCTCTCACGGACTCTCTCACGGACTCTCTCACGGACTCTCTCACGGACTCTCTCACGGACTCTCTCACGGACTCTCTCACGGACTCTCTCACGGACTCTCTCACGGACTCTCT